>CAUYQU010057040.1:0-40582 GCA_963574635.1 Cheracebus regulus
ATACCCCAGCGTATAGTGCTCCCCTCCCTGTGTCCATGTGTTCTCACTGTTCAACACCCACCTATGAGTGAGAACATGCGGTGTTTGATTTTGTGTTCTTGTGTCAGTTTGCTGAGAATGATGGTTTCCAGGTTCATCCATGTCCCTACAAAGGACACAAACTCATCATTTTTGATGGCTGCATAATCCAGATGGATTAAAGTAGTTTTATAGTAGGTCTTGAAATCAAGGAGCGTGAGTACTGCAACTTCATTTTCCTTTTCAATATTGCATTGGCTATTCTATCTGCTCCATTATTCCATGTAAACTTTGAAAACAGCTTCTGAATTTCTACAAATATTATGCTGGGATTGTGGTTAGAACTGTGTTGAATTTGTCAAATGATTTGAGAGGACTAATATCTTAATAATATTGAGTCTTCTAATTAATACACATGATACATATCTCCATTTACTTAGGTCTTCATTTTTTTTTTTTAACCAGTGTTATGTAGCTTTTGGCATGCAGATTTTGCACATATTTTGTGAGGTTTATATATATAAATATTTTAGATTTTATAGTGCTATTAATGGTATTTTATAAACTACAATTTTCATCATTCATTACTACAATATAGAAATATGTGGGTTTTTTTTGCATATTTTCCTTGTCCTATAGTTTGGATATGATATTTTTGACCCCACCAAGTCTTATGTTGAAATTTGACCCTCATTGTTGGAGGTGGGGCTTGGTGAGAGATGTTTGGATCTTGCAAGTGAATCCCTCTTGAATGAGTTGGTGCCATTCTCTCAATAGTAAGTGAGTTCTTAGTTCTTGCTTTTTTCCCATGAGAACTGATTGTTGAAAGGAGCCTGACAACTCCTCTCTCTTCCTTTTTGTCTTGCCATGTGATGTGTGGCTGCTTCCTGGGGCCTCATGAGAAGCAGATGTTGGAGCCATGCTTCTTGTACAGCCTGCAGAACCATGAGCCAAATAAATCTCTTTTTAAAATACGTTACCCAGCCTCAGGTATTCTTTTATAGCAAAGCAAACAGACTAAGACACCTTGTATCCTGTGACTTTGCTAAACTTGTTTATTAGTTCTATTAGGTTTTTGTAAATTATTTGGGATTTTCTACATGAATAATCTGTATATCCATAATCTCATTTATGTGTCTGTTTTTCTACCTGTACCATGCTGTTTTAGTTACTTTAGCCCTGTTGTATAGTTTGAATTTGGGTAATGTGTTGCTTCCAGCTCTATTCATTTTTGCTTAGAATTGCTCTGAGTATTAAGGCTCTTTTTTGGTTCCACGTGAATTTTAAAATATATTTTTTTGTAATTCTGTGAAGAATGTCATTGGTAGTTTGATAGGAATAGCATTGAATCTATAAATTGCTTTGGGCAGTATGGCCATGTTAACAATATTGATTCTTAGGACTGGTATTATTTATTCATTAAAGTGTTTAGTAGAATTCAGCAATGAAGCCGCCTGGGCCTGGAATTCTCTTTGTAGTGAGGTTTTAAAGTACAAATCTGAATTTTAAAATAGATATAAGCATTTTCAGAACACACATTTTCTTTTGAAGGGGATTTTGTAGTTAGCATCTTTCAAATAATTTGTCCATTTCATCTAAATTGTTGATATATAGGCATAAAGTTTTTCATAACATTCTTTTATTGTGCTTTTAATATCTCTAGTGTCTGTAGCAATGTCTTTCTTTCTTGATATTGGTAATTTATGTATTTACTATTTTCTTGATTATTATTGTCAGAGTTTATCAATTGTGTTGATCTTTTGACTGAACAAATTTTGAATTTATTGATTTTTCCTTTTTCCCCTGTTTTCTTTTTAATTGGTTTTGGTTCTTATCTTTTTTGTTCTTTTTCTAGTATCTTAAGGTAGGGGCTTAGACTGTTGATTTTAGACCTTTTTTCTTTTTTAATATAAGCATTTTAAATATAATTTTCTTCTATGCACTACTTTATCTGCATTCCACATATTTTGGTATGTTTTCATTTTCATTAAGTTCAAAATAAATTTTAATGCCCCTGTGATTTCTTCTTTGACTCATATGTTATTTAAATGTGATGTTTAATTTTTAAGTAGTTAAGATTTTACAGATATCTTTCTGTTATTGATTTTTAGTTTAAATTCAGTATGGTCAGAGATTCCTACACTTTTGAATTTATTATTGATTATTTTATGGCCTAAAATATGGTCTATATTTATGAATATCATTTGTTCACTTGAAAGAAATGTATATGTAGCTGCCAAGTGGAATGTTTAATAAATGTCAATTAAGTCAAATTTTTGATAGTCAAGTTCAAGTCATATTGCCCTTTTTGTGGTTTATGTGTTCTTGCAATTACTCAGCTTAGTGTGTTGAAATATCCATTATTATTGATTTGTCTATTTCTTCTTTTAGTTATACCCAGTTTTGTTTAGTTTATTTTGAAACACAACCAATAGATACATGCATGTTCAATATTGTGATATTGGCTTAATGAATTGACCTTTTTATCACTATGGTTTGTCACTTTCTGAAAGAGATATTCGGACTATTCTTTGTACCCAAATATTTTTGATCTTATATTAATATAACCACCCAACTTTTCATTTAATTAGAGTTTCTATGGTCTATCCTTTTTCCATCTTTAATTTCTAACCTATCTGTGTCTTTATAATTAAAGTGGGTTTGTTTTAGGCAGCATATCAAGTCTTGGTCTTTTTATTTAAGATGACAATCTCTGCCTTTTAATTGGAGTGTTCAGGTCATTTAGTGTAATACAATTGTCAATATGTTGACAGGGTCAATTCATCAAGACAATATTTAAATCTCCCATTTTTCTATTTCCCTTTGTATATTTCATATGTTCTTTGTTCCTCTTATTTTTTTCTTCCTGCTTTTAGATCAAATTCATTTTATGGTTCTATTTTAGTTCCAGTCTTATTAGCTATATATCTATGATTTGTTTTACTGATTACTTTAAGAGTATACACATTTACCTATCATAGGCTGCCTTTAATTAATATATTACTTCATATTAATCTAAGAACTCCTGCCCTTTGAGCTGCAACTGTCATATAGTTTACTCCTAAGTACAATATAAACCAGAAATGTGTTATTGTTGTTTTTGTTTTAAACAGTCAATTATCTTTTAAAATGACTTTAAAAAATAAGAATTTTTAAGATATTTATCTATATTTACTTTTTATGGGCTCTTTAGAAAGATTGAGAATTATTTCTGTTATTTTTCTTCTGCCTCAAGGGCTTTCTGTTCTATTTCTTATAGTCTTCATGCTGTTGATACTTTTTTATGCTATTATATGACTTAAAATATTTATTTTATTTTTATATTTTGGAAGACATTTTCACTGGGTACAGTGACATTACTTTTTTCAGTATGTTAAAGACTTGGTTCCACTGTTTCATAGCTTGCATTTTTTGTGTCGAGAAGTCTGCTGTCATTCTTATCTTTGTTTCTATTTACATAGTGCCTTTTCTCCCACTGTGGTCAATTTAAAGATTTTCTCTTTCACACTGGTTTAAAGCAATTTGATTATTATGCTCTCTGGCATAGTTTTTTTTTTTTCTCACATTTCTTGCTATTCATTAAGCTTTATGATCTGTGAAATTTTCAACAAATTTAGAAAAAAATAGACTTTTCTATTTTTGCCCTGCACCCCCTCATTTTTGTTAAGTATGGATTGCTAGACTGTTTACTATAGTCTCACAGTTCACTAAGCTCTGTTACTTTTTTCAGTATTTTTATCTTTCTATGCTTTATTTGAGATATAGTCTTGATTGGTATATCTTTGTTAACTAATTTTATTCTTCTTCATTGTTGAGTTTGCTAATTTTGCTAATTAGCAAATTAGGAAAATTAATTTGTTAATTTTGTCCAGTTTACTTTCTGTTTTATACTTTACCTTTTACTTGTGGAAGTTCCATTTGAGTTTTTGAAAATATCTTCTGTTTCTCTTTATATATATATTTTTCCTCTAAATATCTGAGCATATTTATAAACTTTATAATGGCTATTTTAAGGTTCTTCTCTTAATCCCATAATATCTTCATTTCTGGATTTTTTTCCCACTCATGGATTTTTCTCCTGGTTATGACTTATACTCACATACCTGGTGGTTTTTTACTGGATTCTGAATATTGGCTATATTACACTTTTGAATGCTAAATTTTGTTTTCCTTCAAAGAGTTTTGGACTTTTTCTGATACAAATTTAAGTTATTGAGGATCAGTTTAAACCTTTTGAGGATTATATTAAACTTTGTTAGTGTAAGTCCATAGAAACCTCTACTCTAAGACTAATTTAACCTTATGGTGAAGGTCTGAACCTTCTGAGGGTTCTACCCATGAGTTCTCTCCACTCTGGCTTTTGGGAATGTGAACTATTCCCAGCTCTGTATGAGATCTGAGCATTTTTATTGTCTACTGGTTACTGGAAGTTCTTTCTCTGGCCTTGAGGAGTCTCACCCCAGGATTCACAGATTAGTTCTCAGCCAAAGACTTAAAAGGACCCCTTTGTAGATCTCTGGAACTCTCTTTGAGTGCAGCTTCCTCCTTTCTGGTACTCTGCCCTACAGAAGCTAGCTTCCTCAGCTTTCCCAATTTTGCTGTGTCTCCTCAATTCAGCAAGACCAGGAGGCTCTGCTTTCACTGCTCCTTCCTATATACTATATCATGAAAACTGCCTCTGGGCAGTAAGCAAGAGTCATCACTTGCTGTCTCTGCTTATTCCCCTTCTCTCAGGGATCACAGTCCTAACGTGTCTGTTGCCCAGTGTTTTGTAAAAGTTTTTAAAAATATATTTTGTATGTTTTTCTGGTTGTTTATGGTGAGATTGCAATTTCTGTAGCATTTAATCCTTCATGGTCAGAAGCACAAGTCTTCCAGGGTGAAGCTTTTGAGGGAAAGACTCAGAAGTCTCCCACCTTACCTCCACTAATATTGGGTTGTAAGACTTTATTTATACAGCAACATCTAGTTATAAGTAGGTAGCCTGAATAATGAAGTCTAGCTGGGCCTTGTGCCCAGTTAAATTGCGTTGCTATAGAGGAACTGCAAAATGCATTAGCATTTCAGTTATGTGCATCAGTTTGGATTTGGGCTTCTGTTTCTGTAATCTAGAGTCCCGGCTGACAGAGCCAGTCAATAGACAGAGGGAAATGTATATTCAAAAACATGGAGACTGTGTTAGTCTGGTTTTTGTGCCACTATAAGACAACACCTGAGGCTGAATAATTTGGAAAGAAGAGCAATTTAATTGGCTCACAGTTCTGCAGGCTGTACGGGAAGCATGGCATTGGCATCTGCTTGGCTTTTGATGAGGCTTCAGAGAACTGTTACTTGAGGCAGAAGGCGAAGAGGGGACAGGCATATCACATGACAAGAGAGGGAGCAGGAGGAAATGAAGGCTTTCCCAGAGTCCCAGACTCTTTTAAGCAACCAGATCACTTGTGAACAAACTGAACAAAAACTCACTTATCTTCCAGGAGATAATGATAAACTGTTCATGAGGGATCTGCCTCCATGATCCAGTCACCTCCCAACAGGCTCCACCTTCAACATTGGCAATTATATTTCAACATGATATTTAGGGGGGAACAAATATCCAAACCATATCAGAGATGTTAAACTTTTTATTTAATCTCTTTGGAACTTAGTTTTTCTATTTGCAAAGTTGGAATATGTTATTCATCTCTCTTTTTTTTCTTAAGTTTAATGATTATATAAATGAGAAAGTCCTTTGTAAGCTGTCCAGTACCATACAACCATATCTCATACTTGTCAATCTTTTTCTAACCCCCACATTTAATTTTTTCATTTATTATACACTCATAAAACACCTGGTCTTGTTTCTGTAGTTTATCTCAACTGTAATAGACATTTGAATATTTATTTATTTCAAGTTCTCATTCCCCAACAGACTGACAGATGCATTGAATTCAGAGAATTGCTGTTTCTCTTATTCACAGCTGTATCACCAGCCTATTGCACAGTAGCTGGCATTTATTGAGCTCCCAAAGAGTATTTAAGTGAATAAATGTCAACAATATAAGATCACAAATCATTGTCTGACCTCTGGAGACTCTTGTGTTCCAAGACTTGGGGAGAAAGCTTTCCTTTTCTTGAGTCCATATGAATGTTAAGACTGTGAGGACTATAATCAGGACTGGGGTCCAAATACGGAATGTGAGATGATTTTAAGAGTGCATCCCTTCCCTGAATGATCTGCTTTTTCCTCTCTATTTTATATATCCTGTTTACAAAACTATCATTTGACCCAGATGTCCCTCCAGTTACTGTTCTGTTTATGTACTTCCTCTGCAAAAAACTTCTTGAAGGAGTTGATTCTGATTACTTCCTCCATATCCTCAAAAATGCTCTTCCTTTCTGCCTACACTCACCAACATTCTGGCCCAACCACACTCAATTGCAATGGCCCTTGTCAAAGTCACCTGTGAAATCCAGTGGTCCCTTCTTGTTATTTCTAACTGGTTGTCTAAGCAACATTTAACAAAATTGATCCTCTCTCCTTCTTGAATCACTTCCTTTTGCTGCCTTCCATGGGACTGCATTTTTCTGGTTTCCCCCTACCTTGATAGCTTTTTCTTTTTAGCCTCCTTCATTGGTTCCTCATTTTCTACTTTGCCTTTAAATGCTGGAACATTCCAGGAGTAAGCCATTTCGTTCTCTATTTACACACTCTCTAGGTGACATTATCTAGTTGCATAGATTTAAATTTTACCTGTATGCTGATGCTGCAAATCTTTAGTTGTAGCCCTGTCCTTTCTCTGGAACTCCAGACTGCTATATCTAATTGCTTACATATCCAAATGGATGTCTAATAATGGCAATTCAAACTGAAAGTGGTTCAAATACAACTCTTGTTTTGTTCCTCAGGTATCTCCTCATTTTCATCATCTCAGCAAATAGCACATCTCCTAGTTGTTCATGTTCCAAATCTCGTTGTTATCCTTAACTCCTTTCTCTCACCTCTTAAATTCAACTAATAAGCAACTAATAAGTGTCACAGTCTCCACTATCCAATCTGCAGCATCTCCCCACAGTTCAAGCCTTTTTCATTTCTTGCCTGAGTGCTGACTGCAGTGATATCATAACTGGTCTTCTTGGTAGCCAGAATTAGATTTTTAAAAATTGACAAATAAAAAATTGCCTACAGTTGGCCTTCCATATTTGTGAGTTCCACATCTGTGGATTCAACCTGCTGTGAATCAAAAATATTTGAAAAATAAAAATAAATGCAGCAACAAAAATCATACAATGTAGTTTAGCAACTATTTACATGGAACTTATACCATGTTAGATATTATAAATAATCTAGAAATGATTTAACCTATATGGGAGGATGTGTGTAAATTTATATGCAAATACTACCCTATTTTATACATAGTACTTGAGCATCTGTAGATTTCGTTATCTGAGTGGGTTCTAGAACCAACCCCCTGTGGCTATCGAGAGACAACTGTATGTTATGGTGCACAATATAATGTTTTGATATATGTATAAATGGTGGAATATCAAGCTAATTAATGTATCCATCACCTCATATCTTTATCATTTTTTTGTGATGAAAACATCTAAAATCTATTCCCTTAGCAATTTTCAAGTACAAAATAGATTACTAACTATAGTCATCAAGCCGTATAATAGATGTTCAGAACTTATTCTTCCTGTCTAGGTGAAATGTTGTACCTTCTAAGCAACATCTCTCCATTTTATGTCTCTCCATCTCCACTCCCCATCCCAGTCCTTGGTAACCACTATTCTACTCTTCTATGAGTTTGCTTTTTTTTTTTTTTTTAATATTCTACATATAAGTGAGATTATGCAATATTTGTCTTTCTGTGCCTGGCTTATTTCACTAAGTGTAATGTCCTCCAGATTTATTCATGTGGCACAGTGGAATACTATTCTGCCTTAAAAAAGAAGGAAAACCTGTCATTTGCAACAACATGGTTGTACCAGAATTACATTTGTAAATCTCAAATTTGATTCATGTCAATCCCTCTTTTAAAAATGTTCCCACATCTTCCCATAGCATGAGAAAAACATTTGATATTTTATCTCGATTTCTAAAATTCATGTGATTTGGACTGTTTTTACCTTTCTGAGTATATCTCATGCCACTCTCCCCTTTCCCCTGGGCTCTCACTATCCTGGTCTCATTTCTGATTCTCAAACTTGCCAAACTTCTTCCCATTTCGTGGCATTTGCACTAGCTTGTTCCCTCTGCTTGGAATAATTTTTCCCCAATCTTATCACGGCAGGCTCCATCTTCCTTTCCTTCCTTAGTCTAAATGTCAATAATGTAGCTAATTCCTCCATATAAATTAGCCATCTGGTTTCTATCACATCACCCTATTTTACCTCTCTTTATTGCATCTTTTTACTATCTAATGTTAATCTAGTTACTTTTTTCTGTCTCTGTTCTTTTCACCACTAGATTTTAAGTTTGAGAGTAGAGACAGTATCTTTCTTATTCACTGTATAAATTCATTACTTAGAATCCCTTATGGCACACAGGAAGTGTTCAACAAGTACCTGACAAGTATGAAATCAGATCACTCATTTGTTTTAGTATATGTTGTCCAAATCTGTCTCTGTCTAGGCAAGGTGCTTTTAATAGTAACCCTTGGTCCAGCTGAACTCATCAGATCACAGTGAGGTCCAGAGCCTTTAATAATGACCACAATTTTGATGACTTCTGGCCTTTGTTTGCCTCCCTCATCAACTTATGGCAGCACTAGGTGCCTGGTGAAAGGCTAGGGGCTCAGGAAAAACACAGAACCTCATCTCAACATCTGGTAGAGTCATCAATGTTTAGAGCTGCTGGTTCCCTGCCTTCCCACTCCAAGCCCTAACTACCTCCCCAGATGCACTCATCTCTGTTAGAATTAGCTACATTAACAGTATTGGAGGGACAGTGGATGGGTCAGAGAAGGAAATATTAGCCTGGCTTGCAGTTTTCAGGGACTACAGCTGAGTCACGCTAGGATTAGGATAAGTAGATGAGTGATGAATGCTGACAAAAATGTGGTAATGGAAAAAGAAGAATATTTCTGTGGGGGAATAAGAAGATGTCTGAAATACCTGGAAATAGTAAATCAAATTTAAAAATTTAAAAATTTGAGGGTGTGGAATTTGGGAATGTAGATATTATTGGGCCATGTTCAAAACTTATTTCTTTGAACACCATCTAAAAATCTAAAACAATTTTATTACTTAAGGCATCATAAAATTTGGTAAATGATAAGCCCAGGGGACTCAGGATTACCTTTCATTAGCCTTCTTACCTTAGGCAAGAATGCCCTGTACCATGGAACTAAAAGGTGGCAATTCGGCTTCTAAAATACTAAATACTAGAGAACACTTTCACATAAGGAAGACCAACTAAATTGTAGAAGGCTATTAGAAATATCTTCCCTTATATTATTAAAGACTTAAGTGTAAAACCTGAAACTGTAAAAAATACTAGAAGAAAACTAGAGAAAACTCTTGTGGACATTGGTCTGGCCAAAGAATATATGACTAACCTTAAATGCAAATGCAAATGCAACAAAACAAAAAATAGACAAATGGTACTTAATTAAACTAAAAGGCACAGCCAAAGAAAGAATCGACATAGTGAACAGACAACCTGCAAAATGGGAGATAATATTTGTGGCAAATATTATCTGACAGGTGGCAAATATTCAGAATTTATAAGGATCTCAACTCAACAACAACCAAAAACCAAATAACACTATTAAAAATTGGGCAAAGGACATGAATAGACATTTTTCAAAAGAAGACATACAAATGAACAAGAAATATATGAATAAATGCTCAGCATAGCTAATCATCAGAGAAATGTAAATTAAAACCACAGTGAGATATTATTTTACACCAGTCATAATGACTATTATTAAAAAGACAAACAAAAAACAACCAAAACAAGATGTTGTTAAGGATGTGGAGAAAAGAGAACACATATATGCTGGTGTTGGTGGGACTGTAAATTAATACAACCTCCATGAAAAAATTTTCTCAGAGAACTAAAAATAGAACTACAATTTGATTTAGTAATCCCACTACTGGGTATGTACCTCACCTAAAAAAAAATAAGAAGTTATATCAGAAAAATACCTGCACTTACATGTTTATTGCAGTGCTCTTCACAATAGTGAAGATACGGAATCAACCCAAGTGTCCATCAACAGATGATGGGGCAAATAAAATGAGGTATATATACACAATGAAATACTATTCAGCCATAAAAAAGAATGAAATCATGTACTTTGCAGCAACATGCATAGAACTGGAAAATTAAGTGAAATAACTTAGAAAGACAAATACTGCATATTTTCATTTATAGGTGGGAGCTAAATAACATGTATACACTGACATTGAGTGTGGACTGATAGACACCAGAGACTTGGAAGGGTAAGTGTTGGAGGTGGTGGATGCTGATAAATTACTTAATGGGTATAATGTACTTTGTTTGGGTGATAGATACACTAAAAGCCCAGACGTCACCACTATACAATATATCTCTGTAACAAAATTGAACTTGTAGCCCTTAAATTTATACAATGTTTTTTGAAAAAATAGATTCCTTATATTAAACATACATGTCCCTGAATTGGCTGTTTAATGGTCCTTGTTTTGCTCTCTGGGGCATCACAAAACTCTTTCCCACCTAACAGTCTGTTTTGGACTGAATTGTATATCTCCCCTACCTTGCCCGAGTTCATATGTTGAAGTCTTGGCCTCAGGACTGACCTATAAATGTGACTAGATTTGGAGATAGGGCCTTTAAATAGGTAATTAAGGATAAATAAAGTCATAAGAATCTGATAGACTGGTGGCCTTATAATAAGAGGGAGAGACACCATGGGCATGTGTACCAAGGAAAGGCCATATGAGGACATAGTAAGAAGGAGACTATCTGCAAGTCAGCGAGAGGGGCCTCTAGATAAATCAAACCTGCTGGCGCCTTGATCTTGTACTTCCAGCCTCCAGAACTGTAAGAAAATAAATATCTGCTGTTTAAGCCACATAGTCCGTGTTATTTGGTTAAGGCAGCTTGAGCTGATGAATGCATAGTCTTTGTACACCTCAGGGGACAGTGAAAGCTCTTTGAAAACTTCTCTTATTCAAGTGAAAGGTTCTTCTCTTTTCAACTGTTCCTCCTCAGAGCAGAGATGTCCATCAGAGGGAGGCCTTTTAAAAAGAGTAATGAGTAGAGTGGAACCTGACACCACAGTGAAGCAGGATGGGTGCTGGCCAGAGGAGTAGGACTATTACTTTGCTTATTCTATAGATTCTATTCTTTGTAATAAATAAAACTGAAGACCTATGCTCTAGATATTGGCTAAGATTAACTTCCAAGAGAGTTTAAAGTACTCTCTCAAAGGTTTTGCTAATAGTCCGTTGGCTTTGTGCATTAAATGCCTGACTTAACATCAGTCTGGTTAGATTTCATCATGTTAGATTTGCTTCATTTTTCAATCCATCCAAATATACTCACTGTCTGCCCCAAATGCGTATTATTGGAAAATCAATGCCCTTCCTCAGACATTTCATAAGGCTGTTGAGTGGGAAAGGGTCAAGAACAGAACCTGATATTTTGAATGATAATAATAACAACTTAAGTCTATATAGAACTTCACAGGTTATAGAGCTTTCTACCAGTTTAGGGATCCTGGCAAAATAGGAAATGAGTTTCATCTTTCACGATCTTTTCTTTATGAGTTGCTCAGTATGATGGAAATGCATTGCAAACCAGGAGCACTAATCTCAGCTTTGAAGCCACATTACCTGTCTTGCTTTGATGTCCACCTACAAGGGAAGAAAAGGGTTGATGATCTCAGAGATCACTTATCTTCAATACTTTCTACCCTGGATAGCTACACAGCATACTTTTTTTCATATAACAGATAGATATATAAAGATGCACATATATATATTATATCTATCTATATATAATAAATCTATCTAGGATATATTTTATATATGTTAATTATATATTATATATAATATATGTATGTATTATATATAACATATATATAAGCTTTTCCATTTCAAGTCAAACATCCTTGGTTCCTAAACTAAAGCTCTCTGGTAAATCCTCACCAATTTACAGGCTCCACGCTGTATTTCTAAAGTATTCATAAAACTTTTCATTAGTTAATAGTTTGAGAATCCACCTTTTCCTTCTTTTCTATGTTAACGACCTTTCTCCATCTGCAGCCATCAGTGTCTCACTCATTTTCCCTGAAAGCTCATAGAAAGCCAACAGTGCTTTAGTGAGTGCATCTGCAAGTCTCCCCAGGACTGTGGGGTGCAATTCCTCCAGCAGAATCTTTTTTGGCTTTGCAAGAGCAGCCAGGTGCTCTCTTGCTCCCTGTTCACCCATTGTGAGTTCTCCTCTCAGCACTTTCATCTGCACATTTCATATTCATGTCTGCCATATCTTTATTCAAGGTGCCAATAAAAATGCATTATGCATGGCTTGGTTGGCTAGAAAATGATCATGTTTTGTATATTTAGGGATGTAAGAGCTTATAAAGAAGCAAAAAATTGGGGGAGGGGGGAATTTGTTATTTCTTGACAAAAAAATCTTCAGAAAAATAATATTTTGGTTTTACTTCTCTCTGTCAACTCCCTTCCCACCCAAATCTCCACATCTTAACCTAGAGCACCTAGTGCCTGAGGGGAAGAAGAAGGGGCTAAAGTTGGATGGATGGAGGAGATGGGGTGTAGCCTAGCAGAAGCAGTTGGAAAATAAGACCAAGGCATTCAGGCCAAGTATAGTAGGCAATAGGGAACCACTTGAAGTTTTTAAGCCAGAGATGTAATACAATAGTAGCATGTTTGCTATTTGTCTTTAGATGGTGCTAATCAGTCCAGGTGACTGGTTTCCTGTATTCCCATAGCCAAAACAGATGTACACTTTGGCACTTGCTGTTATTTTTATTGACCAGCAGAAGCTTTAAACTCCTTTCTCTCTCTCCCCCGCCCCTCTCTCTGTGTGATGTGTTAAAGTATAGATTATTAAGGGTACCCACTCTCAGAGGTTTTGATTCAGTAGGCTTGAGGTGGTGGGCCTGGGAATTTGCATAGTTAACAAATTCCAAGGTGATACTGATGCCACTGGTGCAAGGGCGCCACTTGATAAATCACTGCTTTAGAGAACACATATAAGTCTTTTCCTGATCTCTCTTTATTAATGAGAAGCAAGCAGCATCATGGGGCCCATGAAGGGCCATTGAGAATAATTACTTTTTTTGTTTTTGTATTTTTTTGCTCATGGTAGGACTCAGAGCCTTATCTTGGCATATAACAAGACACTTTTCCTAGGGATGCTTGTCTTCAGACAATGGATCTTTATAGCCCATAATAGTGGAATTTGAAATTATGATTCATCTACCATAGACTGAAATTCCCCATCTTAACTGAATGGGCCAATTCATAGATGTAATGCTCATCAGATCATCTCCATCTTCCCAAGATTTTACATTATTCTGAGGAGGATTTAGATTAGGTACCAAGAGAATCTGCTGACAATGAAAATTGCTAAATACCCATAGGGACTTAAGATATTATGTCTCTTGTCTGAGCAATAATTGAAAACAAGATAGATTTTCCTCAATGCTGAGAGAGTTCTGAAATCAGAGAGGACGTGGTTGGAATAATTTTCTGCCTCTTTTTAAGGTAATCTGCTTTAAACAAGTCCCCTAACCTCTCTGAGCCTCGGCTATGATATACATAAAATAGCGATTATCAGGGCTTTTGTAAACTTTAATCAAGATAAGGAGTATAAAATGCTTAGCGCTTTGGCTCATAGTAGTTGCTTAACTAATGTTAATAACCTCCCTTCTGATATCTTTTTTCTGTAATAGAGGCCATTTTCCATTGCATATTATGGATTATTCTGAAATGTATCAGAAAGGAAAATAAGAGCCAGGCATGGAAGGGGAGTCATTTTCAGAGACAGCTTAAATGCTGCCAATTTGGAAATTAAGCTTCCTCAATGATTGGAGAACATCAGTATAGTAATGGGCTTACCTACAAACTGCAGAGAGAAATGGACCCTGCAGGGGACCACTCATTCAACACTGGGTGGCCCTGGAAATCCGTTTCCTGCTGGCAGAGGGCAGCCAACAATAAGCACGGCGGGTGTCAGCACCATGGACAGCTACCCAGAGGTCCAGGCTTGTCAGCTGGGCACTCACTAGGCCTGGGTAATGATCCGTAGCAGTCTTGTTAATGGCCTTAAGGTTTCATATATTTCTGTAATTATTCAATCATTTGAAAGTTTTGAGTTTCTAATTATTAGGCGAAAATTAAAATATCCTCTATAATTCAGCTCCCTCAGGCCTTGAACTAGTGGTGTCTGGTTCTGTCGGGTTATCCTTCTCATGAATGGTGGATGATGGCAGTTGCAGTCACCTTCCTTGTTATTTCTTTATGTATTTTACCTCCAGGATGTCCTCTTTGCCATCAGGCCTTTAAATCATCACACTGGTGAGCCCAGTGACAAATACCAGGTGCTCCTCTTTCTAAGCCCAGCCTATTAATATAGGGTAAGATTCCCAGCCCTGGCTGCATATTAAAATCACCTCAAGAGCACTTAAAATGCCTATGAAACTCCCCAGATAAGATATTTTAATTTGTCTTTATCTTGGGAGAGGCACAAACATCAGTATTTTTTCTTTTTCTTTCTTCCTTTCTTCTTCTTCTTTTTTTTTTTTTTTTGTAGAGACAGAGTCTTGCTCTATCTCCAAGGCCAGAGTGTGATCTTGGCTCACTGCAACCTCTGCCTCCTGGGTTCAAGCAATTTGTCTGCCTCAGCTTTCCGAGTAGCTGGGACTACAGGTGCACATCGCCATGCTCAGCTAATTTCTTTTCTAGTAGAGACGGAGTTTTACCATGTTGCCCAGGCTGGTCTCCAACTACTGAGCTCAGGCAATCCGCCCGCCTCAGCCTCCCAAAGTGCTAGGATTACAGGTGTGAGCCACCATGCCTGGCCAAGCATCAGTATTTCTTAAATGATCCTCAGGTTACTGTAACGTGCAACCAAGGTTAAGAACCACTGGTCTAGAGATGAACCTTTTTAAATATTCTGATGTCTCTCTGCCGTTAATCTTAACTTCTTACCTATGATTCTGTTGGGACATAGACTGAATCCAGTTTCTAACTTAGTGAATGGCAGAATGGCAGCATAGGCACTGCCAAACTCAGCATTGCAGCCTCATCTTCCCCAAATGTAGAGTAGGGATATCTTTACCTCAAAAATCTGCCCTATGAGTCTCAACAAGTTTATCATAAAATGAAAAAAAAATGTGAAAGTTGAAAATTTCAAATAAAAATAATTAGCCTGAATATATCCTTGGAAGAGCCTGGAGAAACAAAAGAAAGACACTGAATTCTGGTGCAGCCATTCAAGAGCTCATTTAATGAAATTAAATGTGCACTTGTCTTGTACTAGAATTCAGTGACCTGGCAATCTTATTGTGTGCATACCCCGGAGTGCTCCAGGCATGGGTCCATCAGAACATGAACAAGGATGTTCAGAGCAGCATTGTTGGTGATGGCAGGGAGTTTTAGGCAACCGAGGAACTTGGCGCTAAAAAATTGATAAGCAAAATGTAGATGATTTTTTTTGGAATACGGTATAGAAGTCAGAACAACAAAGTGGGTATACACACAGCAACATAACTAGAATTGTAAAATAGAGTGATTAAAAAAGGAAACAGCTTGAAATCTAAAGCACATTGCCACCTATGTACATTTAAAACAAATTTATTCACAAAGCAATATTACAGATTTTTCATGGATACACTCATATCCAAGGGCATTTACCAAACACAATATAGTAAGTGATGATAGGAAATGGACCTGGGGAGTGGGGATGAAGGAAAAATATTGAAACAAGTCCTAGCAAGAGCAGAACCTTAAATAGGCAGTTGCTGATGATATCTACTGCGAACCAAGAAGTATGATTAGCTTAACTCTCTGCCCCTTTGAAAGTGGGAAAGGGAGCAAGAGTGAGGCAGAGAGAGGGAGCCCTGACTAGTTTACAAGTGGGAATAGAGACTCAAGGAAGAAAAATGAGACCGTGGGAACCAGGAAGGAGAACCAGGAACCTGCCCTGGGCTGGAAAGAAGAATCTAGCTTTATTGCTCTCTGTAAGGGATTGGGAGAGGAAATGAAAAAGTCGTGCCAAGTTAGAAATAAAGGTATTTACAAAAACTCTGAGACAGAGGGGGAGAAATTTAGAGGCTGGAGTGGAAAAATTGCATTTCTAGGCCTAGGAATAAGTTTTATGTTAAAGGCTCAGGGATGTTGCTGCTCCCTCAGATTGGAGAACGGCTCTGTTCCTCCTAACATTCTGGGTGTGCCTAAGTTTCAGAACAAGGAAATTTCCAGAAGTGAAATGATATCCTCCCCATGAAGACTGACCCATAACTACGGCCTCCTTTTTAGACCCCTCCAGGTACTGATCAAATCACTGAGTCATTCCACTAAGATTGATGCAACAGGCCTGGCATGTCCTAGGCAATGAGTGTACGGAGAAGGGTGAGGCTTGTCCCTTGATTCACAAAAGGCAGATATAGATGTTGAAGCATCCTTCAATTTACCTGAACACTGAGCTGGGGCTGTGCAGAATTTCTTCTCTCCCTGGCAGCAGGTAACCGTCTACCTATATAATAGAAACCCCAGTGATCTATTCACTGTAAATCCAGAAAAACACATACCTTAGCAGAAAGCCTTTTCATCTGTGCTACTGATAAAGAATAATAAATACATTAGTTAATATATTAAGGAAGCACATTTCGAGCTTGTTTTCTACTAGGAGTCGAAGAAGAGCTACACAAATCCTACCAACTTATAGTTAAGGACAACTTGTACATCTGATCAAACTTTTGTTCACAGTGATACCAGGTCTTGCTGGATGTGGGTTGGATTGTATGGTTGTAGGGACTAGGGGTTGGTAGGACCAAATTTATATCCCCCAAAGTAGAGCAAGGAGACTGGTTCTTGGGGGAGCCACTCCAGATGACCCCTTGAAAGTCACAGTATAGTGGCTTTGAGAGCAATTCTCTTGGTGAAACAGCTCTTACTTTGCATTTTAGATTGTCCTCTTGAAGAGGTCATGGGTAAATCAAATTTAATAAATCAAATCCCACATTTCGTACCTTGGGGAGGCTCTCTCTTCAAAGGAAACTGTGAGTGAATCCCTTTTTAATAGAAGTAATCAGCTCTTCATTTATCTGATTTGTAAGGTAAGATTTTTACGTATCAGATTTTCTTAAAGGGATTGGCAGTCTTCATTTCATTGATGGTAGAAAACCCAACACAGAATGGTGTAAGTAAAACAACAACAACAGAGAAATTAGCAAATTATAGGCTCATGCAGTAAAAAGGTGCAGGGGTGCACTGGCTTTAGACATGGCTATATTCAGGACCCAAACAATGACACAGGATTTTGTTTTTTTCCATCTCTCAGATCTGCCTTCTCTTGGCTTCGTTCTCAGGTGCTACCTGAGTGAAGCAGCTGCAGCATCTTTTTCCTGCCAGCTTCAAGGCCAACAAAGAACATCACTCGCTTCTCTTCCCAGCAGCCTTGGAACTGGCTTTGAGTGCCTCTCCTGTCCATCCCTGAAAAAGTAGGGTGTGACGACCTGATTAGCTTAGGCTGGTCACAGGGGTCTTTTCATAAGCCAGATGGGCTAAGAGTGGGGAAAGGAAACTTCCGAGAAGAAAATCAAGCAATTATCAAGAGAAATAGGGAACAATGCCAGGGGTGGGGAAGATAAACTCAATTCTTCCTTTCTCTCACCCTCATACCCAATCCATCACTGGGCGTGTCTATCCTAGAAATACCTCACAAGGAGTTGTCTGCACAGCGCTTGCATCAGAATCGGCAGGAGGCCTGTTAAAATGCAGGCCTCCTGCATTTAGGGTCCTGTTTCAAGTGTAGTGAATTTCATTATCTTGGGATGGTTCTCAGAATCTGCAATTTTAGATCATTTCCCAGGTGATTTTAAAAAACCTACACTGACATTTGAGAACCACTTTCCAAAGCTGTTTCATTCTTTCCATTTCCCATAGTAACTGCCTTTATTCAGGACTCACCATTTCTCATCTGGGCACTTCCAAATGCCTCCTTACTGGTCTTCCTGCCTCAATATCTTCTCTGCCATAGTCTTTTCCTCCACCACATCTGCTCATGCTAATAGCCCTGAAATTCTACCTCAGACTTATCTCTCCAGCCTCCTCACCCATCCTGGCTCCCAGCCATTCTGGACGTCTTCCTCATCCATTCTCTAAACATTTCAGGTTCTTTCTCCAGATCACTCTACTGTACATAACCTTCCCTCTGCACCAGACATCATTCCCCTTTTCTGACAAATGAAAATTTGTGTGTTAAAGTCCAGCTCAACTGCCACCACACCGTGTAAACTCCCTGTGCCTCAATTGGTGGCTACCCACTCCTAGCCTCTCGTTCTCCTCTGGAATCTTATTCATGAATCTCTTTGACAGTAGTTTAGCATACTAAACTATTTAGTGGAACTTAGGAATGTATATGTCTTGTTTTTCCCTCTGGTGCTACTAAGGGCTCAATAATATTTAGGTGCTAAAAGTGAGCCTTGGGAGAAAGACAAACTATGCTGTCATCCAGCTTGAGATATTTACGAGACATGTGACCTTGGGTAAGTCATTTCACTTTCCTGGGCCTTGGTTTCCTAATGTTTAATGAGAATTTTCATACTTACTTCATGGATTTGTGGATGGATTCAACCGAGATAATAAACAGAAATCTCTTCACACAGTGCCTGGCAATGTAATCTGTGTCCAGTGAATGCTAACATAAAAACAAACAACCCAAAACCTTTGAGTCAAGGAAGGAAAAAGCCTTCAATACTGTAGATACCTAAATTCATGTTTATTTAATGCTAAGCAGCTGTTCCTAAAAACCACATTTTGAACTAATCCTGTAATGCTGTGTAGGTCAAATCTGGAAGGGTGCGGATAGAATCAAGGCTTTACACTACATTCCCATGTTTCTGACACCTGCACACCCCTTTCTATCTTCTCCTGAGCTTTGAGCCACTTTAGGTCCATCCCTCTGAAATAATCACTTTCAGAACATGGGACATGAGAATAATGCAGCTCCCCAGTAGTGCAATTTCTCTGGAGCCTAGAAATGTTTTGGCTTTGTGAGAATGAGGAAGGCTTAGGCTTGGTGGTGGACAGCCAGTTCAGAAGTGGCAGTGTTGAGCTCGCATAAATAAAAACCATTAAAGCTGCCTGAAGTGACAACATTGGTTCAGGAATCCAAATGAACTGATAAGTGTGGGAGAGATAAACATTTCATTTAAGTGAGCAGCGGGATGAATTTCAAGAAATTTAGCCCCTCTTGTGGTGACTGTTTCCTGCTTGCTTTATAATCTGCCTAAAATTGTCACTCCCCTTCATGACCAGGCATCTAAAACTTGACGTGCAAGGGGATACGCAAAAGGGATCACAAACAGAAGCTGGGGAAAAAATGGGCAGTTCAAGAAAATAATGACTGCAAATTCCTAGTTACCTGCAATGCCCACTGCAATGTAATGGAATATCTACATGGTGCAGTGTTGATGTATGAAAAGAAACCAGCATAGTAGCTGGTGCTTTGTAGCTACTATTGCCAATGTTGATATTCTTGTTTCCTTCCATCCATTTTGAAATTTAGTGGGTAAGAAATGGAGGAGGTGTGTGCATGCCAAGAGGATACAAGAAATTGACTTCTATGTCTTTGGGTAGAGCTCAAAATTTAGAGTGTAGATCACAGCACTAATCTGATCGTGTTTGTCTAGCCAACACATTAGATACTATTCTGAATGCAACCCTGCTCCAGGTGCAGGAAATATAAAGTTTAACAAAAAAACACAGGACAAATCTTTGCCTTCCAGGAGCTCATGATTACAACACAAAAATAGACAAGTAAACAAACAAAACATAAGATTAGACTCCTCTGAAGCCAGAAATTATGTGTTATGCACCTTTGTTTCCCTAGGTTGTTTCATAACCTTCATAGGCCTTAGGTACTCAGTTTTAGAGGCCTGTCTTATTAAAAAATAAAACACACTATAATACCACTGCTGTGTTAAATGTGTAGTCAGGCCTCCATATCCATGGGTTTTGCATTTCTGAATTCAATCAACCAAGGATTTAAAACAGTTTTTAAAAACTAGATGGTTGTGTCTGTACTGAACATGTACAGACTTTTTAAAAATTATTATTCCCTAAACAATACAGTATAAACCATTTACAGAGCATTTACATTGCATTAGATATTATAAGCAATCTAGAAATGATTTAAAATGTACAGGAGGATATCTGTAGGTTATATGGAGATACTACAACATTTTATATAAGGGACTTGAGTATCTTCAGATTTTGGTATCCCGGGCAGGTGCTGGAACTAATTCCTCACAGATACCAAGGAAAGACTGTAATTTATACGTAACCCTATAAGACTTGTATTGAAAGGTATTCAACTGGTTGACATAAGGTTGTACTTTGTAGATATTCAAGTAGATGTTTGTTGATTTGATTTTGCAGTCTTTGTATTTTGGAGATGATGATTATTTTCAGGTCTCAAATATTTTCATGAACATTTAAAAAGCCGAGTCCCAGGAACTGTTTTAATGTTGTCTGATAAATTAGGTGACCCTTGAAACTTCACACATTACCTGGCACACAGTGAGTCTTTCATTCAAATATTCTATGACAGAATAAATTAATTAAGTACATCAGATAATTAATAAATATCATGTGTTAAAAAGTTCAGGTCCATGAAACTAGAAACTTAGCTTATGGCTCTAGATTCCATTCTGGATCCCAGTTCTGATCCCTTTGAAAGCAAAGGCCATCGGTTGCTAAGGGATTGTGGTGGCTTGGGAGAAAATCTCCTCTCCTTTGTAAAACTAACTTACAAAACCTGGTCCTCGAGTTTTTTTAGCAAAAGACATGGAATGATCCAATATGCACAGTGTGAAGTTAAGCACTGCAGAAGTAAGTGGGTTCTTTTGTCCCCATTCACAAAAATGAAGTGGGTGATGGTGTTGTGCAAAGTCAGAAAACCCAAGGCACTACGGATAATGGATATGAGCACAAACTTTGCTATTAGACTGCCTGGGTTTGGGTCTTGGCTCCGGTACTCCTGGCTGTGTGCCACTGGGCAAATTACATAGCTTCTCTCCAGTTATTTATTATTTTAATCTAATAATGGGGAATAATTATAGAACCTATTTCATAGAGAGAATTAAATGAGTTTTGCAAAATGCTTATCATGGTGCCTGACAGGTGGTTGGCACCCCCAAATTTTAGCTGTTATATTTGTCCCAGTGTTACCAGATTAGCTGCATGATCTTGGACAAGTCTCTCATCTACTTACAATCCTCTGATTTTCTTTCTTTTGTAACCTTTCCTGACGAATCAGACCTGGGTTGTTAAGACTGGATGAGGTCACAGAGTTGGCACAGAATTAGTGGTACGCTAAGCCAGCTCATGCTAGCTCACTCAAGTCTATTATTAAATTTTTAGGAATTCTGTAAGCTAATTATTAAAGACAGACATCTAAAAATTAATTACATAAGTTTATAATACATTTGTAAACAAAAGTAACAAATACTCAAAACTCATCAATTTCTAATTATTTTGGGATGTTTTAGTATCATTTTTGCTCTTGTAGTTATTTATTTATGTCTATTGTATCCGTGTGCTAAAAATTCTACATAATGGTGTGACAGTCTCTTCCCAGGTCCACATTCAGAGCCATTACACTAGCATCTTGAAATGAATTATGGTAGGGGTATGTACAACAGGGAAATTGGCAAATGCTACAAATATGAGCTTTTCTCCTTTTGAAAAGCCAGCTGTCAAGCATTTACTAGTATACCACTGTATCATTATCCATAAAATAGTGGTCCTAATTTCTGTCTTGCGTGTGTAGATTCATAATGCTTCTGGGCCATCCAAAAGTTCTGGGCAGGACAAGACTACATTGAGTACAGTAGGAAGATCCTTACATTAACCCAGCTGCTTATTGATGCACTCTCCTTATGCAGACCTTGTCACATGCCTTGTTGAGTTACAACTGTCTACACACTCTTTTGTTGTGCCAGCCTCACGATCCTATTAGAAAGAGAGAAGAGATTGAGTCTGTTGGACTCATTCTTTTTTCATCAGCTTTTAAGTTTGGGGGTACATGTACAGGATGTGCAGATTTGTTACA
The DNA here is from genome assembly GCA_963574635.1 of Cheracebus regulus. Taxonomy (NCBI): domain Eukaryota; kingdom Metazoa; phylum Chordata; class Mammalia; order Primates; family Pitheciidae; genus Cheracebus; species Cheracebus regulus. Next base: position 22,298 of record CAUYQU010057040.1, read on the forward strand.
TAGGTAAATATGTGCCATGGTGGTTTGCTGCACAGATTATCCCATTACCTAAGTATTAAGCCCAGCATTCATTAGCTTTTCTTCCTGATGCTCTCCCTTCCCCCATGCCCTGCCCCCAACAGGTCCCAGTGTGTATTGTCCACCACACCCCCACCATGTGTCCATGTGTTCTGATCATTCAGATCCCACTTATAAGTGAGAACATGTGGTGTCTGGTTTCTGCCTCTAGGTCTTTGAGGAACTGCCACACTGTCTTCCTCGATGTTTGAACGAATGTACACTCTAACCAACAGTGTAAAAGCATTCTTTTTTTTTCCTGTAACCTTGCCAGCATCTGTTGTTTTTTGACTTTTTAATAATGGTCATTCTGACTAGGATGAGATGGTATTTATTGTGGTTTTGATTTGCATTTTTCTAATGATCAGTGAGGTTGAGCTTTTTCATATGTTTGTTGGCTGCATGTATGTCTTCTTTTGAGAAGTGTCTGTTCATGTCCTTTGCCCACTTTTTTTTTTCTGAGACAGAGTCTCGCTCTGTGGTCCAGGCTAGAGTCCAATGGCATGATCTCAGCTCACTGCAACCTCCGTCTCCTGGGTTCAAGTAATTCTCCTGCCTCAGCCTCCCAAGTAGCTGGAATTACAGGTGCCTGCCATTATGCTGGGCTAATTTTTGTATTTTTAGTAGAGACGGGGTTTCACCATGGTAGTCAGACTGGTCTCGAACTTTTAACCTCAGGTGATCCACCCCGTGGCCTCCCGAAGTACTGGAATTATAGGCATGAGCCACCATACCTGGCCCTTTGCCCACTTTTTAATGGGGTTGTTTTTTTCTTGTAAATTTTTTTTTAGTTCCTTATAGACTCTGGATATTAGACCTTTGTCAGATGGATAGATTGCAAAAATTTTCTATTTTGTAGGTTGTCTATTCACTTTGATGATAGTTTATTTTGTTCTGCAGAAGCACTTTAGTTTAATTAGATCCCATTCATCAATTTTCACTTTTGTTGCAATTGTTTTCGGTGTTTTCATCATGAAATCTTTGCCTGTGCCTAAGTCCTGAATGATATGGCTTAGATTTTCTTCTAGAGTTTTTATAGATTTGGGTTTTACATTTACATCTATAATCCATCTTGAGTTAATTTTTGTATATGGTGTAAGGAAGGGGTCCAGTTTCAGTTTTCTGTGTATGGCTAGCCAGCACTCCTAGCACCATTTATTATTTAATAAATAGGGATCACCTTTCCCATTGCTTGTTTTTGCCAAGTTTGTCACAGATCAGATGGTTATAGGCATGTGTCTTATTTCTAAATTCTCTCTTCTGTTCCATTGTTTTAGATGTCTGTTCTTGTACCAGTGTAATGCTGTTTTGCCTACTATAATCCTGTAGTATAGTTTGAAGTCAAGTAGCATGATGCCTTCAGCTTTGTTCTTTTTGCTTAGGATTGTCTTGGCTATTTGGGCTCTTTTTTGGTTTCATATGAATTTTAAAATAGTCTTTTTTTTCCTAATTCTGTGAAGAATATAAATAGTAGTTTAATGGGAAGAGCACCGACTCTGTAAATTACTTTGGGCAGTATGAGCATTTTCACAATGTTGATTCTTTCTATCCATGAGCATGAAATGTTTTTCCATTTGTTTGTGTCCTCTCTAATTTCTTTGAACAGTGGTTTGTTGCTCTCCTTGAAGAAGTCCTTCACTTCCCTTGCTAGCTGTATCCCTAGGTATTTTACTCATTTTGTAGCAATTGTGAATGGGAATTCATTCATGATTTGGCTCTCTGCATGCCTGTTGTTGGTGTATAGGACTGTTAGCGATTTTTGCATATTGATTTTATGTCCTGAGAGTTTGCTTACATGGCTTATCAGCTTAAAAAGCTTTTGGGCTGAGTTGGTTGTGTTTTCTAGATATAGGATCATGTCATCTGCAAAGAAAAATAATTTGACTTCCTCTCTTCCTATTTGAACATACTTTACTTCCTTTTCTTGCCTGATTGCCCTGGCCAGAACGTCCTATGTTGAATAGGAGTGGTGAGAGAAGGAATTCTTGTCTCATGCTGGTTTTCAAGGGGAATGCTTTCAGCTTTTGCCCATTCAATATGATATTGGCTGTGGGATTTTCATAGATGGCTCTTATTATTTTGAGGTATGTTCCTTCAATACCTACTTTATTGAGAGTTTTTAATATAAAGGGTTGTCAGATTTTTATCAAAGGCCTTTTCTGCATCTATTGAGATAGCCATGTGGTTTTTGTCTTTAGTTCTGTTTATGTGATTAATCACATTTTTTTGATTTGCATATGTTGAACCAATCTTGCATCCCAGGGATGAAGCTGACTTGATCGTGGTGTATAAATTTTTGATGTGCTGCTGGATTTGGTTTGTCAGTATTTTACTGAGGATTTTTTGCATTGATATTCATCAAAGATATTGGCCCGAGTTTTTCTTTGTTATTGCATATCTGACAGGTTTTGGTATCAGGATGATGCTGGCTTCATGGAATGAGTTAGGGAGGAGCCCCTCCTTTTTAATTTTTTGGAATAGTTTTAGTAGAAATAGTACTAACTCTTCTTTGGAACTCTGGTATAATTCAGCAGTGAATCTATCTGGTCCTGGTTTTTTTTTTTTTTTTTTTTTTGGTTGGTTGGTAGTTTGTTTATTACTGCTTCAATTTCAGAACTTATTGTTGGTCTATTCAGGGTTTCAGCTTCTTCCTGGTTCATTCTTGGGAGGGTGTATATGTCCAGGAACTTATCTGTTTCTTATAGGTTTTCTAGTTTATGTGCATAGAGGTGTTTATAGTATTCTGTGATGGTAGTTTGTATTTCTGTTGGGTCAGTGGTGATATACTCTTTATTACTTCTGATTGTGTTTATTGAATCTTCTCTCTTTTCTTCTTTATTAATTTAGCTAGTGGTCTATTATATATATATATATATATATATATATATATATATATATATATAATTTAATTTTTTCCCCAAAGCATCAGTTCCTGGATTTGTTGATTTTTGTTTTTTTTTTACAGATTTTTTTTGTGTCTCTGTCTCCTTCAGTTCAGCTCTGATCTTGGTTATTTCTTGTCTTCTGCTAGCTTTAGAGTTTGTTTGCTCTTGATTCTTGAGTTCTTTTAGTTGGTATATATTAACTTGAGATCTTTCTAGCTTTTTGATGTGGGCATTTTAGTGCTTTAAGTTTCCCTCTTTACACTGCTTTAGCTGCATCCATGAGATTCTTTTCCGTTGTCTTTTGTTCTCATTAGTTTCAAAGAACTTCTTGATTTCTGTCTTAATTTCTTTATTTATCCAAAAGTCATTCAGAAGCATGTTGTTCATTTTCCATGTAGTTGTGTGGTTTTGAATGAATTTCTTAATCTTGAGTTTTAATTTGATTGCACTGTAGTATGAGACACTGTTTGTTATGATTTCAGTTCTTTTGCATTTACTGAGGTGTGTTTTATTTCCAATTATGTGTTCAATTTTAGAGTAACTGCCATGTGACAATGAAAAGAATGTATGTTCTGTTGAATTTGGGTGGAGAGTTCTGTAGATATCTATCAGATCAGCTTGATCCAGAGCTGAGTTCAGGTCCTGTGGACTCATTCTTAAGGTACATTTTGAGAAAAAGTGGTTTTATGTATTTTTTCACTGTAGTTATATGGAGACATTGCCTTCGGTGTACATGTAATCGATCAGTACCTCCAGAGCATCTTCTCTGTGCAAGCTCAGGTACCCTGCTAAGCACTTTATGAAGGGACAGTAATGAATGAATGAGACTATAAACTTGCCCTCAAGTAGTTCACAATCTAATTAAGAGACACATAAACAAATAACCACAGGAGATGTCCCTGGGAGATGAGGCAGCACAGCATGCTATAATACTCAAGAATTGGGAATAAATATTCTGCATATGTGTGTCTAGAAGGGATGGTTTGTGGAAGATGGCAGAAAGGTAAAGATGTGGGAAGATTTCAGGGCAGGGAGGGTGTATCGGTCAGTGCTTGTAATTACAAACAACATAAATCAGTCCAGGCTAGTTAAACAGAAGAATTTAAGAGGGTGTGTTAGAAAGCACGGAGAATCTCTAGGAGGGTCTACAGACTAGTATTCAGAGGCAACATTCAGAATTGCACTGCAGAGCTAGTTCAGTGCAGTCACATGGCTGTCCAACTGGTCATGGACATAGTAGTTCATGACTGATGCCAAGTGTTAGACACTGCCATTAGAATCTTTTCTGCTGATGTCTTTTGCAATTGAATTTAGTTGCTGCCACTAGATTCTACACAATTCTTGATTCTACAAGTCACAAGCTTCTTATTCAAAGCCTAGTTTGGATGTATCTGATTGGTGAATCGTCAGTCACGTCTTTGTGTCTTAGCTGCAAGAGAGGCTGGGGAAAATCTGGCTCCTGTTAAAGGATGTAGAAGATGAGTAACTCTCCAAATATAGAACAGATGCTCAAAGATCTAATCAGCCCCAGTAATGAGAAATCCCCACTATAGTGTGACCCTTTGGAAAAAAGTTTAGAAGTGTGTCAGATTAAAAGATTGTGATAGGGGATGCCAAACACAGAGAACAGCATAATCAAGGGCTTGGTGACCTGGGGAACCTGGCACAGGTAGGTAATTTCAAATATTTTAGTCTGGATAGGGCGAAAGTCCTCTCTCTCTCTCTCTCTCTCTCTCTCTCTCTCTCTCTGTGTGTGTGTGTGTGTGTGTGTGTGTGTGTGTGTGTACCAGAGGTGGTGGCCAGAGATGAGTATGAAAAAATAAAATGAAGTTCAGAATAAAGAGTTTTGAATTCATGGTAAAAATTTAGGACTTTAAGACATCATTTTGTAGATGATAGTGAACCACAGAAGAGTATGAAATGATAAAATAACTTGGTCATATTTTTCAGGTAGCTCAGTATCTATGAAGGGTGGACAGAAGAGAGAGCTCCTATATTAATGCTTAAATAAATTAATACAATAAAAAACAGGATTTTAACTTTATCCACATATTTTGTATTTCCCAAACTCCTAATTTTAAATTTCCATCTGGTATATAATTGCTCTTGAAAATGTCTTTATTTCATCTTTATTTTTGGAGGATGTTATCTTTACATATACTATTCTAGTTTGACAAGTTGTTGTTTTTTTTCCTGCTTAGCAACTAAAGAGGTCATTCCATTTTCTCGTGGATTTCATTGTTGCTGATGAAAAGTCAGCAAAAATTGTGCATGTGTTTGTGTGTGTTCTCTAGCTGCTTTAAATATTTTCTTCTTTTTTTTCATTATGATGTACTTAGGTGTGGTTTTTATTATATTTATCCTGTCTGGGATTTGCTGAACTTGGATCTCTGGGTTAATTTTTAAAAATCAAATTTGAAAAAAAATTTAGACATTGTGTCTATTTATACATTAAAAAATATGTTCTTTCATTTCCCCTCTGGGACTACACTTATGTGTATGTTAGATTATTTTATATTATCTTACGTGTAGCTGATGTTCACTTCAGCCCTTTTCTTTCCGTATTTCAGTTTTGATAATCTTGACTGACTTGATTTTAAGTTTACTATTCCTTTCTTCATTTTGCTCAATCTGATGTCAAAGCTGTAAATAACTTTTAAATTTCAAATAAATAATTTTTCATATATACAATTTTTATAGGGTTCTTTTAAATTTTAAAAAAATTTATCTAGCCTGGGCAACATAGCAAAACCCTGTCTTTACAAAACACACACACACACACACACACACACACACACACACACACACTAGCTGGGCATGGTGGCACATGCCTGTAGTCCCAGCTACTTGGGAGGCTGAGGTGGGAGGATTACCTGACTCTGGGGAAGTCAAGGCTGCAGTGAGCCATGATCCTGCCACTGCACTCCAGCCTATGCAAAGTGAGATCCTGTCTCAAAAAAATAATAATTTTTATGTCTTTCTTGTTGTTTTATTTCACTTCATGCATTCTATTCATCTTTTTTCTGCAAATTTTCTAATGTATTCATAACAGTTACTATAAAGTCCTTGATTGACAACTATGATATATTGATTTTTTTGTGTGTGAATCTCCTTCTACTAGTTGTTTTTCTCTTGATTATTGGTCACATTTTTCATGTCTTGTAATTTTTTTTACTGTTTAAGAATAAATTTTGAGAGTTTTTAATGGATTGATTGATTAAATTAATTAAATAATTGATTTTGCAGAGTGCATAAGTCATTTTCTCTGTCAGGTGAAATTCATATTTTATTAAGAATTAAATTGAGCTGAAGTCAGGACATAGCTTTAATTATATTGAGTTCACTTCTGGTTTCAAATAGAACCAAGGATGTCTCTTTGCCTTTTATCTGAATTCATTAACCTTCCAAGGGAGTGATTTCTTTGATACTTGATGATTTGACCTGGGAGCAAGTTGAGCTGCAGCTTCAGATATATTCAATCACTTTTGGATTAACCTGCAGCATAGCCCCAAAGTCCAAGAACAACAAGTCTTCACAAACTTCTCTACTTTCCAGCTACATTTCCTCTGCTGACTATTCAGCAACATTTCAGAATGGGCCAAGTGATTTATCTTTGTGTTTGTGACTCTTCTAGATTCCAATATTTCCTTTCTTATCACATTGACATTTGAATCTTGGCTGGTTTCTTCTATTCTTGAAAATTCTCTCTGTCTATGACAGACCTTATTCTCCATCCAATTTCTTTCTTTTTTAAAAAATAGACTCAGGGTCTTGCTCTGTCAACCAGGCTGGAATGCAGTGGTTCAATCACAGCTCAATGCACCTTCTAATTCCTAGGCTAGAGAGATTCACCTGCCTAAGCCACGTGAGTTGCTGAGATTACAGGTGTGAGCCACTGTGCCTGGCTCCATCCACTTTCGTCAATACATGGTCCTTGCCTTCAGGTATGGAAGCAACCATTACTTTCTGCTCACCTATGAAGGATTCATTCATTCCTCTCTGGAATTCAGTTTATCAAGACTTCCTTGTATCTATTGTTCATTGATAGTTGCATAATTTGTTATTTATTTGTTTTTTCTTGTTACCATGGGAATATAGGTCTTTTACATACTAACCAGAAAGAAAAATGACTGTCCCTCTCTCCCCATTCCAAAGTGTTATCTTCCCTTTTTGGATCTCTGCTTAGAGATGGAAGGAAGGCCTATGACCCTGGACACCCAGAGATCACTCACTTCCTCTCTGTTATGTAGGAAAACCTCACTCTCTTCCCCAGGTCTTCATGCAAAGACTGATGCTACCTTGTTGTTAGTTGCCATGAAATGGGCTTGGGAAGATGTCTAACCTCTCAGTGATTTTAGAACCTCCACTTCGTACAGTTTCAGCTACTCCCTCTTCATACCCAACAGATGCATTTATATAATTTTGCAAATTTTACAGAATTTGCTATTTGTTATTTCTTTTGTGATTGACTTAGTTGTTAAATGCCCTATGGCAGTTTTCTATTTACAGGAATCTTGTTGTTAATCCTTTTATAATATGAATAATGAGAGTAACAAGTCACCCTCTACTCCTACACACCCATCTCCATTCCAACTGTTGAGTATAACATAAAGAGCTTGGACACTGGCATCAGTGTCTAAATCTGAAGTCAAACCCTCTTTCAACCACTCAGTAGGTATATAATCTTAACCTCTGTTTTCCTTAGTTTCATCATTATTCAAATCGTTCTTATTGCTAAACATTTTTCCTTTCCATCCCATCTTCCATAGTTAGATTGTACTCTTCTGATCTGAAGTGTCATTTTCCTGATCCCCTCAACTGGGTCATATTTGCCAATTTTACATACTCAGAGCCCTAGGTACCTTTCACTTAAGCAATTGCCACAATAATAACTTTATTATTTATTTATGTGATTATTGTTTAGCATCTTCCTTCAGTCTAGAATATAAGCTCTTCCTTACATGGAAGGGGCCATGGATGTATTTCCAGTGCCTAGTCCTTCACAGAGTAGGTATTTGTTGAACGAATTCTCATGCTGAGAGTAATGAATCTTACTTCTACAGGGCTGCCGTGAGGGCTAAAAGAACTAAGGTAAGGGTGCCTTACCTTAGTTCATTCATACCTTGGGCTCTTTCTGAAACAAGGATTTAGGTATAAGAATTCTATTTTGTTTTGATACCAGTCAGGATGGTGAAGAAGTGAAAGAGACAATGGAAGAAGCAGAAGCCATAAAGGGTGCCTTGAGGAGGAGGTTACCACTGTGGATAACAGGGCTCTGTCCTACTGAAGACTCTCTGAGAAACTATGTAGAACCAACTTTGGAATTTTCCAAGTGGGTGTTGATGAAGCTGGGTTATTTATTCACCCATTTTTGTGTGTTTCATTGCTTGGGGGGTCTCTTCTGGAGCTCCATCTTCCAGGCATTCTCTCTTCAGTCTCCAGAGCACGTCTTTGGGCAAAATGGTTTTGGAAGCCAGAGCTGTGTGTAAGGGCACTGAATGCAGAAGACCTCCAGGGTGGGAGAGGGTGACCACTGTGAAGGGAAGGCACTCTGTGCAGTGTCAGTGCAGATTAAGGCTTCTTCCAGAAATTCTCCTTCCCTCCCCCTATCTGCTATAACCACACTGACCCCAGCAGAACTGGGCACAGTGACAAAGCTTGTGCCAGAGCCTGAGAGTATGCCTGCTTTTACCACTGACTGAAGAATCAGGACGGGTGGACAAGCTTGCCCTGGGTCCAGGCCCCATTTTGTCCTGAGGGAGCTCACCTCTCAGGCTGACCTTAGGGACAATTAGAGAACACAGCAAGGCTACATTGGTGTGAGTTCTCTGGAGAGAGGTGGGATATTAACCCAACCCTTGGCTGGGACGTGGTTACACAACATGTAGGCAATGCAAGGCCTACTGTTTCCACAGAGCATTCCACTCAGCTCAGTCCAGGTTCTGCACCTGGGAGGCTTCTAATTAATGCCTATTGAATAAACACTGAATCTACCCTCAACTGAGGCCACAGCAGAAGCAGGGCCATCGTGGTAAAAATACACCAATATTTTAAAAGGTTAGTAGCATAGAGTGATTTGTGAAAATAAAAAACCCTTTTCCTTGAGAGATGAGATGGGATGATTCCAATTCTCAGAATATAAAATTAATTTTTCTTTACTTTCACAATGAGATCAGGATTTCTAGAACATTTGTGCTGCCAAATTTTGGCTCTGATTTAAAACACCTTTATCACAAATAATGCTGGCTGAGCATAGTCTATTTAGACTGTAGAGAGCTGATTCAGCTGTCCTTCCCCAAAAGGAGTAGAAGAGCAGGAAGGTGGAAAGACAGAGAGGGAGAGGGAGAGGGAGAGAGAGAGAGAGAGAGAGAGAGAGAGAGAGAGAGAGAGAGAGAGGGAGAGGGAGAGAGAGAGGTTTCTTTGTAAATGCCAATGTTGCATTTTATAGCCGTGTGTACCTCCTCACTCATGGAGTTCACGTGTTATTTCTCTTTGACAACAGGGAAAGGATGGTTCCATCTCTTGCTTTCTGCTGTCTCTGCCATTTTACTTCTGCATGTTCCTGCTTCCCTGCCCATCTGTCTTGGCAGCTTTTCTGTCTGTCATTCCTCTGCCCACTGCCCTTTGTCTGCATGTCTTCATTTCTCTTTTCCTGGCCCCCTAGCATCGTCTTCCTCCCTTCTCATGCCTTTTGGCATCTGCCTTTCTATAGGGCATGTCTCTCTCTCCTTCTGTTCATTCTCCTCATTCCTTTTCCCTCTTGTCCCCAGTTTCAATCACTCTCTCTCTCTTTCTGTCTCTCAAAACCACACACATATTAAAACAAACACAAACGCATTTTAAGTTTTATCAGAAGAGGAGTGGAGTATCTTCAGTCTGCCTCCTTGAAAAATAAAAGAGGGAGACAGATCTAGCTTGCCTGGCTTCCTCTTTCTGTGGCCCTGGGTGATGCCCTTTGCAGACCCATAGAGAAAGATTTGCTGTTGCTTATCTGGCCTGGACTGGTGACTTCAGTCTGTGATTTTTTTTTTCATCGTGCTCACTCTGTTCTGGGCTCTGGACTGAATTGTTGGGGATCCCTGAGTCAGGCAACCCTAAGAAGTCTGCCCAGTGGCTAAGGTTGGCCGTGTCTTTCCTGGGCATTCTCTTGTGGTTGAGGTTCTCCAAATGTCCAAGGCTTCTTCCCTTTATTCTGAGTGAGTCACAGCACACATCAGAAGTGTTGGTTTGGGGAAAAATGAGTTGATTCACATTAGTTGTGTCACCTTTGCCTGACATCTTGTATCCAAGTTCTAGCACCTACTAGCAAGTAGCAGGCAGATCCCTTTACCTCTTGGTGCCTGGGCTTTCTCAGCTGTGGAGTGAGGATGAAACCAAGATTGAAGGCTGTTTTCAGAGCTTGATGAGGTAAATGGATGTGAAGCTTTCAGCACAGGGCTCAAAGCTAAACCACAGGTACAATAGGGAAAATAATACTGCCCTGTCTACTGCACACAATTGCTTTGGGTGTTAAATGAAATGATGATAGAGAATGTGCTTTGAAAAGGATACCATGCACTAAATAAAGTTATTCTTATTATTGAGATAAATTTTTTATAGCTAGCAGTTATTGAATACTTATAATAATAACTTAAAAATTCCTCTGAGGTGGGGATTATCTCAGTTTTACAGACAAGGACATGGAAGCTTGCAGAGGTTAAATGATGACCAAATCACACATTAAAAGAAAAAAATTTTAAATTAAGTGCTTTCCATGTGGCAGGCATCCTACTAAGGCCCTTACATTTATTATCTCATTTAGTTTCACAATTGCATGTGATAGCTATTTTCTCCATTTTAAAACATAATTTATTTATTTATTTGTATTAATTTTAACTTTTATTTTAGATTCAGGGGTGAATGTTCAGGCTTGTTATGAGGGTATATTGTGGGATGCCCAGGTTTGGGGTACAACTAAACATTGCCCAGGTAGTAAGCATCATACCCACTAGTTAGTTTTTCAACCCCTTTCTCCCTCTCTCCCACCCCTCTCTCCTGGTCACCAGGGTCTTTTGTTCCCATCTTTATGACCCTGTGTGTCTAATGTTTAGCTCCCACTTATAAATGAGAACATGAGTTGTTGGTATTTGTTTCTCTGTTTCTGCATTAATCCACTCAGGATAACGGCTTCCATCTCCAACCATGTTGCTGCAGAGGACATGACTACGTTCCTTTTTATGGCTCTGTGGTATTCTATGGTGTATATGTCCCACATTTTCCTTACCCAACCCACTGGTAAGTGGGCACCTAGGTTGATTTCATATCTTTGCTGTTGTCAATAGTGCTGCAATGATTCCCTACAAGGAGAACCACAAAACACTGCCGAAAGAAATCATAGATAACACAAACAAATGGAAAAACATTCCATGATCATGGACTGGAAGAAGTTAGTATCGTTAAAATGTCCATACTGACTAAAGCAATCTACAGATTCAGTAATATTCCTATCGAACTATTATCCAATGTCATTTTTTGCACTATTCTAAAATTCATATGGAACCACAAAAGGGCTCTAATAGCCAAAGCAATCCTAAGCAAAAAGAACAAAGTAAGAGACATCACATAACCTGACTTAAAACTATACTGCTAGGCTACAGTAACCAACACAGCATGGTACTGGTACAAAATAGACACATAGACTAATAGAGCAGGTTAGAGAACACTGAAATAAAGCTGCACCCTGGGTACCTTTTTTTTCAGATGCAAAAACTAAGGTTTGAGGAAGTTAAGTAATTTACCCAAGCTCAGGTGGCTAGAGGCAGAATCTGTCAGATACCAAAACCTCTTGAAACTTCTTGCTGTCCCACCAGAGAGCTCCTGAAGGGCAAAGCTTGGCTAAAGCCCAGGTCTTTCTTCTGGGGCTGCTGGTGGAGTAATGTGTGTTGGGGGGGTGAATGGGGGTGGGAGGGTAACTCATGGTGTCCCGAGCAAGTGACTATTATCTGAAACAAACTACTATCTGAAATAGCAACAGTGTGTCCAAGTTTACAGTTAGCTAGGCATGGGCACTCTTGCCTTTGGAGCGTGAAGTAGGGAATATAAGTGGTTCTCCTCTTGCCTTTCTCCTCCCCTATTCTCATGCTCCCTTCCTTCCTTTCCTCCTCATCACAAGCTTCCTCCTATTCCTCTCTCATCTCTTTCCCTCCTCCTGCCTTCCTTCTCCCCCTCCTCTGCCTTCTGCTTTCCTCCCCTCTTCCTTTTTTTTGCCCCCTCCCCTTCCACTGACTTCCTCTCCTTTTCCTCCTTTTTCTCTCTCCCTCCATCTTCCCTTTCTCCCTGACCCTGGTCCTCCTCCTGCATCACTGCATCGTCCCTCCCAGCTCCCCCAGCCCCTTCTCCCCCTCTGCCTGCACTAACTGATGCCTGAAGAGCGTGCTGCCTGCTGTTGCCATGGAAACACCTCGGCTGGTGTTGCAGCCTTTTCCTGGATCTCAGCTGGCCAAAGACCAATAAGAGAAGCCTAACCAAGTGGCCCCAGCATTTCCTTCCTCTCCTCTCCCTCACAGAGACCACTCTCTCTCAAGGCTGGAGCCGCCTATCCCTCGAAGTGTGAAGGGCAGAAACTTACAGGGTTGTGGAGAGCTCAAGGGCAGCCTCTGGCATGAGACTGGGCCGCAGTCACCTTCCTTGGCACCATCAGTCCACTCTCAAAAGACTCTGCTGAGCAGTGTGTGCATGATACAGCGTAAAAAGAATCACCCCAGCACCCAATGCACACAGAGGTCTCCATAAAGCTGATTTGTGCCACCCCTCCCCCAGCTAGATGTCAAGTTTTAACCAAATGCTGTGTTTGCTGGTCGCTTTATCTTGGTGAAAGGGGTCCAGCCATTTTCAGGGGACCTGCTTTTGACTTCTGCTTTTGCTGGGTAACTGGGAGCTTCACACTTACCTGTCACTTGGAGAGGTCCCATTTACCCTATAACCCTTCAGGACACCATGGGAGGCAGATGTATAGGACTGCATGGGTGCTGGTGGCTTCTCCCTCTGTTCTCCCTTCAGGAAAGCCCTGTCTGTAGACTTGTAGACAGGGAAAAACACTTTTAACTTCAGCTTGTTCTCTGCATCTGCTGGAACCACACAACAGGGAAGAAAAACCTCAAGACCTTGGCCACTTTCTCCCTCCTTTTACTCCTGAGCCCTCTGTGGCTTCATTATTCTGATTTCAATATAGAGAATATATATTGATCAGCAATTATGTATAAAAATGCATTGGGGAGTATAAAGCCCACCTTTACAACCAAATGCATCGCTATTTTGCAATGCAGCAAGCTCACATTATCCTTTCCTGTCCTTGTTCCCTCAGAGTGGAGAAGGCCTGATCTGTCTTGTGCCTCTGGGACCGTGTGCATTAGCCAGTGTTTCCTGTGGCAACAACCTCCACCCACCCCTTCCAAATCTCAATGCCTTACAACAGTAAGCCTTTATTTCCTGCTCCCATTATGTGAGGGTTGCTGGTCAGCAGGAGCTGTCCTAGGTTCTTCTGGGATCTGCTGGGCCTGGCTCAGCGCCATGGGTCTTCTCTTATTCCAGGATCCCAGCAGAAGGGCAGCCCACATATGCAGCATGCTGTTCTCATGGCAGAGGGCGGAAGCTCAAGGGAGAAAGAGCTCAACCAGAAAGCACATTGAAAGGCTCTGCTCAGATGTGGAGAGTGTCTTAGCTGCTGGGACACCACTGGGCAAAGCAAGTCACATGGCTCAGCCTAACATCAAAGGAGCAGGAAGTAGGGCGGCTTACAGGGAAGCTAGGGAACAGACAATTACCAACAAAGAATAGAAGCTGCTACAATGCCCAGACAATCCCAGACTGGAGTCAGCCTTTTTCTAGGGCTCTTCTCATTTCACTTTTGAACTATTATCTGAAAGAACAACAGTGTGTGCAAGTTTGCAGTCAGCTAGACATGGATTGAAATCTGGGTTTTTTAGTTTCCTAGCTCTGTGGCCTCAGGATGGGGAGTTAACCTCTCCAAGCCTCAGCTTTTGCATCTGTAACGTGGCAGTACTAACACAGGTTTCACATAGTTTTTATGCGGATCACATAGGATTACATAGTGCTAGGCACATAGCAGGCAGTCAGGAAGTCACAGTTATTAACAGTTAGTACCTTAAAATGAATAAATTATTTTTTGTCAAAGTAAATAAGTAAGGTATAGATTTGCTGTCTTCTGGTTTTTCTACTTATGCAATCTGGGTCATAACAATCAGCCAGGTGATGTGAGTGAACAATAATAGTAAATGTGAACAGTTAAATGGCACTTGCTGTGTATGAGACACTATTTAAGGGCTTTACATATTCTAACTTACTTAATCCTCACAAGCCTATGAAATACTGCTGCTATTATCCACATATTACTGATTATGGAAATGAACTCAGAGGAACACAGAAGGAGGTTAAGCGGTTTATTCATGGCCATATAGCTTCCTATGCAGCAGAGCCAGGATTTGAACCCAGGCAGCTCAGCTGAAAGCCCATGTTCTTAGCCATTGTGCTATGGCACCTCTGAGCTTTAGTATTCATTGTTTAGACAGGGATGGTAAAGAGCCGTGTGACTATGGCTATGATGCTTAAGCCTGGTTTCTTGGGCAGAAGGAAAATCTGGGGAGTGACCTGGATTCAATACCTATTTGGACCTGAAATAAAGGAGCCCGGGGAGGCAAGGGCAAGATCTAGAATCTATGGGACAGCCTGTAGTCAATTAGCATGGAGCATGATTCTAGGTGTGTGTGTGGGAGAGGGAGGTGGTATTTCTGGAGTGGAGGGTGACTCTTTCTCTTCCATTCAAATGCCCCAGACCTTGCTCTCCAGCTAGGTCAGCTGCCCTTTGGAAGGCAGGTCTTTGAGATTCCATTCTCTGACAATACTGTGACTACTCTGTCCATTTCTGCACATAAAGCAGTAGGATGGAAATTTCTCTGGGGAGCATCTTCACTGCCTTTTCCCAAGGCACATGAAAACATTTCATCCCAACAGACCCATGGTGGCTTTGACATCTGCAGCAAAGGGGAGAGCTGTAGCACACTGCAAGTGATGCTACAGCCGGCGCACTTATTCATCTTCTCTTGTTACGCCAAGAGCTGACGGCCAACTCGCAGCCCTAGCAACTGAGGATAAAAATGGCAGCAAACATCTGCCTGAGTCTGGGCCTTTAAATGAGGCCAGCCTACACTCTCACACCCACGAGACCTTTAACAGGGTGCCCTGGGCATCCTGGTCTTGTTGACAGCAGTTCTTAACCTGCTGGGATCAACTCACTATTTCTTGCCTTTTGCTCGGCATCTTTGTTAGCTCAGCTCCTCACATGGTTTTTTTAAATTTGAGACCGGGTCTTGCTCTATCACCTAGGCTGGCTGGAGTGCAGTGGCACCATCTCAGCTCACTGCAACCTTCACCTTTCAGGTGCAAGAGATTCTCCTGCCTCAGCCTCCCGAGTAGCTGGGACTGCAGGTGTGCACCACTACACCCGGCTAATTTTTGTATTTTTAGTAGAGACAGAGTTTCACCATGTTGGCCAGGCTACTCTCAAACTCCTGACCTCAGGTGATCCACCACTTCAGTCTCCCTAAGTTCTGGGATTACAGGCATGAGCCACTGTGCCTGGTCTCCTCACATGTTTTTTAACTTCGAGTTTCAAAACCACATTTACCCCTTAAATGTAAGGACTGCTTGGGCTTTCTTTGATTTGATTCATGAGTGTGGTTTTGGAGTCACCTTCGGATCCAGCCCCAAGCATCAGCCTGTTTTGCCAGAGCCCCTGCGCTGGTTTGGGCCTCTTGGGGGCCAGACACGGCTCCAGCCTGAATCAGACATTTTCCTTGGATTTCACTGACGTCTCCTTTGGTCATTGGTAACATGGGAAATAGGGCCTAGAATTCATGCCAATCAATGTGAAAATAGCATTAGCTCAACGTCATTCCTTTGAGCATTGCTGTGCCCACTCTCACTCCCACCTCAAGACTAGAAAAGGACTTGGTTGGAGGGAATCATCTGAATGTTTTGTAGCAGATGTTTTCTTCCTGCTTGGTAGACCCGGTTATCAGAGTAGGGGCCATGCCTGCTCCTGCTGTGTCACCTGCCCAGCCCTTGAGCCAGTGCAGGCCCAGCCTTAAAGGCCAGGAGTCCCTTGCCCACTAGTCAGTTGGGTCTTCACACCATCAGTTGCCGTTACATCTGGTGTGCCCAGTGCACAGGGGTATTTAGCCCGGGGTACCGAGGGAGGCATTAGGCTGCCGCCTCAGTAGCTTGTACCTTGAGTCTAACTGCCCTCTGTTTGGCTTGCTGGTTCCTAATTTTGCCCCAGGGTTTGTTGTCTAGTCCTAGAAGCCAGCCCCATTGTTCAAGCCCCTTGCATCTTTTTCTTACATTTCTTGCATTGTATATACAGGATATAACATCTCCCTGACATGCATATTGCTTTTGCTAGCCCTTACACTGACTTAGATGCCCTTTCAAATCTATGACTTAGATGCTCATCAGATGCCAAAAAGTGCAGTCATCTAGAAAACCCATCCAGACCCCTAGAATGTAATATTAAATGAATCAGACTCCACTTGACTCCAGCTCTTGGATTTAATGGTTTGGGCTGCCAGCCTCTTCCTCCAGGGAGCCAGCTGTCTTGTCCTAGGTGATTTCTCTAAGAGGAGTCTCAGCAAGCTCTTCTTCCCCCAGCACAGGCTTTTGGAATCTCACGGCCCTGCCGAGACATGTAGTTATATCATTTCCTGAGATGGGGCCTTTCTTGGATTATTAAATTGTCAGAGTTAACAAGAATGAAACATCGGGTCTTGCCCATCAGACAGGCAAAAATGAACATGATTAGCAATGCATAGAAAGGGTATAGGGAAACAGACACTCTCAGACAGCATTCATGAGAGTGTACATTATTAGCACACCTTTTTACTTTTTTGGAGGGCAGCTTGAAAATATGTGTTAAAATTTTTACCTCTACAATTTTTCTTCTAGGAATTTATCAAGGAATAATTGAACAAATTTTCAAAGATAGATATGCAAAAGGATGCTCCTTTAGTAATGTTTCTAATAGCAGAAAACTATATAGGATTTGTTACTGTACAGTTGTTAAAGAGCTTGTTATAAAACAACATGCATTCATATGGAAAGATGTCCATACCACATTGCTGAGAGACGTAATTTGCCCAATAGCTTGTCTAAGATAATCCCAGTAAATAGATTTCATATATGTGTAGGAAGGAGGGGGAAGTATGTATACATATACATGTATATGCACACACACACATGCACTTCAGGGAAGTCACAGTCTAGCTAGTGATGGCAGACACATAAAAAAAGACAATTATGGACTTGCATGGCATACAGGTCATTGGAGAAATAGAAAGATTGGTTCAAGGAAGTCTTCCCAAACAGAGTGACAGCTAAGCTGAGAGCTGAAGGATCAGTTGAAAGGTTGTCGGGGGAAGATGTGGAGATCCTAGTAAATGGTTGGGTCTATGGACTGTAAAGCATAGCTATGACCTAGGTGTGGAGAGTCTTCAGGTCTAACCACCAAGATCACTGGCCACAGCCACAGCCACAGAGGCTGCAGGAAGCATCAATGAAATGAGTCATATAGTCGGGCCATTGGGCAAAAGGTAGACTTGGTGGGAGAGGTCGCTGGAGGCGGGGAGTATTGCACTTTGACCCCATGCCCATTGTGTGAGGTACAGAGAGGCTCCACCTTTTTCAAACAACTTTCAAAGTTCTCCTTCCCTTGCCTGCCCTGCTGTGCCCTGCAGCAAAATGGCACTTGGTCACACAATCCATTCCATAGTTAAACTTGCACTTTATTAAAATTGCTCTGAATAACTCTGGGGGAAAAATTGTATCCGTCTCCATTCATCTTCAATGGCTTTTACACCTCACTCGACATAACTGTCTCCTTTGATTAAATCTCCATTAGGGCTCTGTTCCATATTCAGCGCTCCATAAGCCAATTAACCCACCATTCCATAGGTTAGGACAAAGAGCAGTGCTTCTTCAGAGAGGGAGAGGGAGAGAGAGGAAGAAAAAAAGAGAGAGAGAGAGGGGAAGGGAGGGAGAAAGCATAATACAGGAATAGAAACTTATCTCCCTTGCTATGGCTACAGCTAATCAGTGTTTATCATTATACTTTCATTTCCCCACATTTTTTTTTAATCTTTGATTTTTTTTTAAATTGCATTTTAGGTTTTGGGGTACATGTGAAGAACATGCAAGATTGTTGCATAGGTACACACATGGCAGTGTGATTTGCTGCCTTCCTCCCCATCACCTATATCTGGCTTTTCTCCCCATGCTATCTCTCCCCAACTCC
>CAUYQU010057041.1:0-45233 GCA_963574635.1 Cheracebus regulus
GTGGCTCCTCTGCCGGGAATCTCCCGGTCTGTGGGCAACAAAAATTCGTCGGAAAGTGCGGCGTTCACTCGTTCTCTGCGCTTTCACTGGGAGCTACATTCCTGAGCTGTTGCTAATCGGCCATCTTGGATCTCTCTCCCCTTATTATGATTTTCATTTCAGCATAGTAAAGGGAGGTTACAAAGCATGTGCTACAGAAAGATGGCGTTAATTCTGATATGATAGAGAACTCTTGTATGAAAGCCATTGGTGCCAAATAATGGAGTAACATGGAACCAAAAGTTAGTGAGCCTGGGTTCTAGTTTGTGTCTACCACTTACTGTGTGATCTTGAGCAAGTCTCATTGCCTCCCTCGCCTCAGTTTCCTCATCTCAACCATGAGAATGTCATAGTTGAACACTGGGTCACAAACTTCAATTCCTCTAATGTAGGGAGTGAAAAGGGCCACATGTTTGCCTATTGAGCCCAGGAAAATATTTTTCATTTCTAAGGTGGGAGGTCCCCTTTACCAGTTTTCATAAAGAATGCAACAATTAGAGGCAATGTTTTACTTTACCTCTTTTTATAGGATTATCACCGCAGATTAGTTTCTTGGGACTTTGAGACTACAAGTGCAATGATACATGATAATTAAGACTTAGCTTCAGGCCGGGCGCAGTGGCTCACGCCTGTAATCCCAGCACTTTGGAAGACCGAGGAGGGCAGATCACAAGGTCAAGAGATCGAGACCATCCTGGCCAACATGGTGAAACACTGTCTCTACTAAAATACAAAAATTAGCTGGGCGTGGTGGTGCGTGCCTGTAGTTCCAGCTACTTGGGAGGCTGAGGCAGGAGAATTGCTTGAACCCAAGAGGTGGAGGTTGCAGTGAGCCGAGATCACGCCACTGCACTCTAGCCTGGCGCCTATCAAAAGAGGGAGACTGTCTCAAAGAAAAAAAAAAAAAGACTTAGCTTCAATGATAAAGACACAAGAAAGAGAAATAGAAATGATGGAAAAGTACATCAACTCATCCCTATCATAAAGGAGAAACCATTTCTCAACTCTTGCCAATGTTTGCTAAATATATATGTTTTCATGCTCCCAGATCTTTGAAATATCTAAGACAAGGTGGAAATTTGAAGTTTTATGCAACATCTATGTTTAAAAATGTTTCATTTAAAAGAAAATTAAATAATGTGTCTACATCTACCTATAAAAGTCTAACATTTATGTGTTATAATCTGCCCATGGACTTCTAGTTAGAGATCTCTAGATGAAATAAATTCTAAGAATGCTTTTAGCTCTGGAAATCTAGTATTCTAAATCAGGAGTCAGCAAACTTTTTCTGTAAGGGAACAGATAGTAAATAGTTTCAATTTTGCAGGCCATAAGGTCTTTGTTGCAACTACTCAGCTCTATCCCTGGCAGTCAAAAGCAGCCACAGACAACGCTTACACATGGGTGTGATATGTTCCAATAAAACTTTACTTACAAAAAAAGGTGATGAGCTGGATCTGGCCCTTGATGACCTTTGTTCTAAGTAGTAGATCACTCTCTATATCAGCCTGCAAACAACTATGAAAAGCAAATAGTGATTAATGAATGTCTGAGTTCTTTAAAAAACAGTTCAAGATCTCACTTGGGTGAGATCACCCACATTTGGGTGATCTCTCTTCCTTGCACATCCAAAAGAGCAATTGCATCAGTACCAAGTCTGTCCCTTTCCTTATTTACATATAATTTTTTAAAAAGACCAGTTGTAACAGTGAAAAGTCTATAAATGTGAAAAAACGATTTGTGGTATATAGTCATAATTGACTAATGGGGATGTGGGAAAGCCTGTTTTGCATTTGAATTTCTGATATCATCTTGTTACAGTGTCTAGAATATCCCCTTTGGTTAAAGCAATGACAGAAATCTTGTTGGGAAATGGTGAGAAATTCTGAGCTTGCCAGATGCTCGGTTGCTGTATTAGCCAAAGGAGTCCGGGGAAGAAAGACTCCAAGGTATATGACCAGCCTGGTGTCCCAGCCTGGGTATCAAGACCAAGCCCGGCTCAGTTTCTCAACAGATGTGTGCCTGAGGCAAATCATTTAACTTCTTAACTGTAAAATGAGGAATATGAGCTCATTGATTTCAAAACGTCTACAATTGTGTAATTTCTAAAATTCCTTACCCAACCCACTGACCCAAATGAGAATTCTAGAAAATGTTTTACAATGATAGGAGCTGATTGAACAAGCATCTATTTCATGGCTATTGCTTTTATCCTCTCGAATCCATTTTCCTTTGTTTGGGTAAACCCCCCACCCCACGCCACAGTGTTCCCTTTGAACTATCACCATTCCCCTATTCTCAAGCCATATGTGAAATGTCAGCAGATTACGGCCTCTGGAGCCGAGAATGGGCACATGACAAAGTTCTGACCAATCAGAGCATTCCTTTTTTTTCTGGCTAGTGATTGGCTCAGGAAAGAACATGTGACTTGACTTCACCCAATGAGGGTCACTTCTCAGAGGTCTTGGGGAATAATGAGTAAAGTACCTTTCTTTGTCTGGTCAAGACTGATAACCTAGAACAATGTAAACCTGGAGCTTATATGCAGCCATCTTGGCCAGTTTCAAAATGAAGCCAACTAAGAGAGTAGAAGGATGGCTATAGATTCTGACAATATGGTTTAAGTGCCTGAATGCAGTCATGACTAAAGCTAATTTTATTTCTACAATGTTCTTCTTACGTTTACATGAGAAATAAATTCCTTCCAAGAAATGTTTGCATGACTGAATAGGAATTTGTTTTTTATTGGAAACCAAAAAATTCTTGAATCGAGTGGCCAAATAGTAGGAATATGAGCACAAACTGCTCTGTATTTCCTCAGCCACCACCTTTAGCAGGGAAGAGATTTTAGGCGTCGGGAGACCTCGATGCTTGTCCCAGTTCTGCAGTGCTGACGATGTGACTCTGGGCAAATGGCTTACTCACACTGTGCTTCAGTTGCTTTTTCTGTCAAGTGGTAAAACCTGGTTAAGTTGATGAATGGCTCAGAGATGATGTCTTAATCATTTGGTTCTAAGAGATAGAAACCCACTCTAACTCAGGTAAGAAGACATTGATTGAAAAGGTCTAGGAAGCTCTCAAATTGCTGGAAAAAGGAAATATATTTGAGCCTCACAAGGGCCTGGCATTCCCTCCATCTTTTCTTTTGGTTGTTCAGGGAGTCTCCTGTCACCACTTTTTTGTTTTTTTTCAGTGTCTCCTATTTTCTTTTCTTTCTTTGTAGATGCGTATTATTTGCTCTATTTAAAGTCTCCCCAGACTGGGCAGTGCTGGTCTCAGCATTAGGTAGTTCAGATCTTAGCAGTGCCCAGTCAATATCTCAGAATCTCTCATTCCAAATTCCCAGGGCAAAGAAATCGAATTGGCTTAGCCGGGGCCAAGAATTCAACATGTGGTCACAGAGTAAAGGTATGGCAGCCTCTCCTACCCGCAACCCCCCACCCCCACCCCCACCCCAGGACTGCAGAGAGACACATTATCCAAGGCAAGAGTAGGTAAGAAATAATCTCACACAATTCATTGCACATAGTAGGTGCTCAAGAAACACTATTACTATTCATTCTTACTTTTTCCACTTTTTTGTTTTCCAACTCCTTTCCTCTTTCTCCTCCCCATACCCCTCCTCCTTGTCTTCTTCATCCTCCTCCTCCTTCCCCTGCTCCTTCTCCTTCATCTTATCAATGGCATTTCTCAAGATCTCTTCATTAATTTTGAATGTGAAGAAATGAGAAAATAATTTGATTTCTAAGCATAAGTTTTAGAAAAGATCTTCTTCAATTCTTAATTCCATCTTTAAAGTTAAGCTAATGATAACTGACCCCTCATGTTAGGGAGCAGTTGGGAGAGCAGAACACGATAATGAATTTCAAAGAGTTTTGTCAATGTAAGCATTGTCATTCCTGAGAATGTCCCTCTCCGTGCTGCTATCCTCTTGAAGTTACTAATGACAACATAGTATTCAGTCTGTGTTTTTCTAGTACCCATAAAAATAAGGGCCATCACAAGGCTAAATAATTCCTCAAAAAACAATGCAGACCTCCCTTTTTTTTAAATAAGAGATTTTTCTCCAGTGGATTTAATTAGGTCATGGTTCAGCAGATCCCAATAAGTACCCTCGAAGACTTTGCTCTTGTCCCTTTGAAATGGCACAGTCTATAAAAACCAAAACAGAGACATGCTCCTTATTACACTATTATTTAATCTGGATTCTCTCCAGCCTGAGCCCTTCCAGGCAACAGCAGCTTCCAGTGGAGTGGGTGATGGGAGGCCAGCCTCAGAATAAACACCATGTGATTCCTGGAATTTGGAGGCTGTCTCTTTCCACTGCCCTTGCACTCTCTTCGTCTGCAGATCCTGGGTGCCGGGAGGCTTTATTACATCCTGGCGTGGCTGAGGCAGCCACTTAGCTTGTCAACAGCCAGCAACCAAGAGAGGAGTCTTCCATCAGTGCCTGATGCTTGGCCAAGTCCCCTGGTGGCTGCAATGGGCCACTTCCTTAGTGAGAACAGAACCTCAACAATTGGGCTTTTGTGCTGATGGTGACCTGGGTGCTGCCTGATCTGGATTTGACCAGCTAGAGCACAAGAGATGGGTGAAATTTGCTCGTGTTCAGGACCCCTGTGCCAAGGGCTTTTTGAAGGAGGAAGTTTAGAGTTAGACAGACTGGGTTTGAGTGTTGTGTGACCTTGGAGCTGCCCTTAACAAGCTGTTGTTTTCTTTTTCTGGAAAATGGACATAACACCTACTTCTCAGATTTTTCTTTAAATTATGTACAATAATGTATTAAAACAGCTGGCGAAAGCCTGGGACGTATCACCAATTCAAAAATCAATAGCTATTATTTCTTCTGAGATTATAGGCAGGACAGTAGATCCAACCCCTCTTTTCTGTTTCAATGCAGTTAGGGTTTTAACCTGCACACATTAAGTAAGCATATGCCAAACAAACTAACCAAAAGGCACTTTTAACATTTTTTAAATATTAGAAATATAACCTACAAATAGAAAATATGCATAAATGATCAATTTAATCATTAAATCAAGTGTGCATGCAACTATCACCTAGGTCAAAGAAAAAGTATTAACAGCACCCAGAAGCCTTCCATGTCACTTCCCAATTATATTCACCTGCATTCAACCTAGGACTGACTCCTACTACCACTTTTATGATAATTATCTTCCAGCTTTTCTTAATAAATTTTGCCACCTATATATGTACCAATTAACAAGGTAGCGTACTGTTGCATAGATTTAAACTTTATAAAATGAATCATATGGTGTGTATTATTTCCATCTTTTTAAATCATTGTGATGGTTGAAAGATTGATCAATGGTCTTACACGTAGCTGTAGTTCATTCATTTTCATTGCTGTAGAAAAGTCCATTATTCAGCACTGTATCTTTGAAACAGTTATAAAGCAGCCTGCTAACTCCTGTGTGGTGCGGAGCCTTCCAAGATGGTCACCATTCGTTCCTCCCCATCTGCACATGGGTGCTGTCCCACTGCAAGTGGTGGACTCTGCTCTCTTCTCCTTGACCCCAGGATGGCCTGGTGACTTGCCTTGGCCTATACAATGTGAGAAAATGACCTTCTAAGATTTCTGGGTCCAGGGCTTAATATGATTAGCAGTTTCTTCTTCTTTGAAGGGAGCATCATTTAAGAAGTTCAGTGACCTCAAGCTCACCAATCTGTGATAAAGCCCAGGGTATCTATGAGAAAGGCCATGTGGGGAGAGAAAGCAATGCCCAAGTAGGCCCCAGCTGTTCCAGCCATCCACCCACAGCGCTGGTCATGAAAGTTTCTGCCTACACTTTGGACATTCCAGCCTCAGCAGAAGAATTGCCCATCAGAGCCCAGTCTGGCTTGCAGAACTGTGAGAAAGAATAAGTTGTTATTAATGCTTTTTTTTGATTGACAAATAATAATTGTACATATTCATGGGATACATAGCATATTTCTCATCTTTTTTGACTGATAATTCTTAAAATGTTTGATCAAAAATTTTTTGATTGACAATAATTGTACATATTCATCCTCATCTCAAACATTTATAATTTATTTGAGTTGGGAATATTCAATGTCCTCTCTTCTAGCTATTTGAAATTATCTAATATAATTTTATTAACTAGTCATCCTTACCGTGCTGTAGAATATTAGAACTTCTTCTTCCTATCTAGCTGTGATTTTGTATCCTTTAACAATCCCTCCATATCCTTCCTTTCTTCCTACTTTTCCCAGCCTCTAGTATCCTGTATTCTACTTTTACCTCTATGAGATCAACTTTTTTAGCTTCCACATATGAGTAAGAACACACAGTGTATAATTTTTTGTTCCTGGTTCGTTTCACTTAACATAACATCCTCCAGTTCCATCCGAGTTGCCTCAAATGACAATTTTATTCTTTTTTATTGCTAAATAGTTAAATTGTCATTTTAAGCTCTTAAATTTGAGAGTAGTTTGCAATGTAGTAAAAAGATAACGGAAAAAAAAAGTTTGTTGGGCAAAATTTTTTCTTTCCCTTAGACTTTGAATATTTTTAGCAAGTTTTATTTTTTAACGAAGTGATACCATAACATTTACATCTTCATACATTTTAAAATGCATCTCACACTGCCTCTTTTTTTATGAGCCTTTCATCCCCACCTTTTAGCTATGTACTTATATGTGTTTGTAAAAACAATGCTCGGTTTACATTAACAGATGTCCCGATGAAATAAAAAGAAAAAAAAAAAGCTGTAACTGATTGCAAAGGTTTAAGGTTATATTTTATGTGTATGCGTGTGTGTGTGTGTGTTTAATGGATGGATAGTGTAAGTCTGCACCAGAATTGCCATGTAACCCTGTTCCCATAAAAGCATCTTTTGAGATAAAAACACTAATTTATTTTAATTAGCAGACCTTGATTTCTTTTTGAAAAGAGGAGTGCCATCTTACATCAACAATAGAAGATGAGAAAAAAAATATTAGGTCTTGCTGCTTGGAGCTCTGTGCTCTGGAATAGTTAACAGCCTTTTTCCCAGTTCACTGCCCTGGGGTGTGGGGGAATCCGAAATAGCAACAAGCCTTTCTGCATTTGCACAAATGTAATTGCTTCTAACGCTACTTAAGTTTCGAAGAAGCCTTAGCATTTTCACTTCACTGGAGGTTTTAGGTTCATTTTCCCTTTCAAAGGCTGCGTGTGTCGAATGTTCTATAAAAGAATGAATATAGGGGGAGAGAGGGAAAGGAGGCCGTGGAAACTAACTGCTTTAAAAAATAATAAAAATATTATAATGTGATTGATTAGTTCCCAATACAGTGGACACTTTGGAAGTTGAAGGTCTTTGCAAGAAAATAGGAGAGTCTGGTTAAAGCAGACAGAACGAGGTTTCAATCTGGACTCACCACTTGCCAGCGATTGATTTTGGGTGAACGATTGACATTTTCTGAGCTTCAGTTTTCCTATCTATAAATGGGGCTAAGGAAAATCTCACAGGACTGGGGTGAAAAATCAAAGACAATCTACCAATCTACCTAAGGACTGAGTCCAATGTCTGACACATAATAGATTTTCGATGACTGTTGATTCCCTGCCATATAGACAATTATAGGAGATAGTTATGGAAATATTGACAGTACATCTAGAGGACAGTGGATTAGGAAACCATTTCATCAAAGAAACCAGGAAGATTTCAGGGAGTACCTATAAGGGATCGTTCTCTGGATGGAGATGTGTTGAATGTCTGCTGTGGCATCAATAGCACTGCCTGGGGCCTCGGGCACAATTGGATGGCATTGAGCAATCCTGGAAAAAAAATTCCATTGTTTTTGTGGTTTGTTTTGACTTCTACCAGCTGGAGACAAAGGCCCGAGGGGAGGGAATGAGGTTTTAGGAACCTTAACCAAGAAAAGTTAAGCAGTAAGCCATTTATTTGGACAATAGATAGACCAACATAGACAGCATGTCTAGATTTTCTAAACATTAATTAGAACTCTGCAAAACCTAGCAAAGAAAGACATGCAGCTAAAGCTGTTATTTTCATACCCAAGATGCAAAAGGAAGGAGGAGTTTTGAAGAACAATATTGACTTAGCAGTGAATTAGATGCTTTATATTTACTATTTCTCTTAATCCCCCATAAGACCTTATTTTCTTTGACTTTCCATATGTAGAAACTGAGACTAAAAACACTGAAATGTTCTGGACAACATCACTCAAGTAAAACATTTTCAGAGCCAAGATTTGAACCCAGGCCTCATTCTGAAACCCATGATTTCAACCACAGGGTTGTCTTGCTTAACTGAATGTAGTCAGTGGGATCCTACTTACAGTGATGAGATAAATTGGAGAGGGGTTAGAAGGCAGTGACCCACCTATTCTCAAAGAGTTTATGCTATGATTAGAATACCTAGGTCAAAGTTATGCCAAAAGGAAGGAGTGCATAGGGAGATCTAGTGAAAGGGAGGAAGACTGAATTGGTATGAGGATGGGGTCCCAAGAAGAACGGTTTCAGGTGAAGTCAATACAACGAAGCAAGTAGCAGATTGTGACGTAATTACGTCCCAAACCTTAATAGAAATTCAAGGCTTGGTGTTTAAGCAAGGCCAAAGAAAATTGTTCAGGATTAAGAGCATGAGAAATTAAAGGGACCCTCTGTCTTGATGTTATACATTGAGATGCCAAATGAGATCATAAAAGGGGTTAAATCAGAAATGAGGTGGTGGCCTCTGATGACTGCAAATGACAAACTTGTACTATTGAATGCCATGGTCCTGCTTTAAGATAGATGCCCAGAAAGGAAAGAGTGTATGTCAGAATCCCAGGAACCCAGAGTATCAGAAATGGATGCCTATCCATTTGCAGCAAACTGGATGAGCTTGGAGACTATGATTCTAAGTGAAGTAATTCAGGAATGAAAAACCAGACATCGTATGTTCTCACAAGTGGCAGTTAAGCTATGAGGATGCAAAGGCATAAGAATTACACAATGGACTTTGGGGACTTGGGGTGGTAAGAGGGTGAGGAATAAAAGACTACAAATTGGGTGCAGTGTACACTGCTCAGGTGATGGCTGCACCAAAATCTGACAAATCACAACTACATAACTTTGTCATGTAACCAAACACCACTGTTCCCCATCAACTCATGAAAATAATTTTTTAAAAGAAATGGATACCTATCTCCAGTTCAAATGGATTCTTTAGTAGGCATTTCTGCAACCTGAACTTTACACTTCCCTCTTCTAGTTTGTCTGTCTCCAGCTTTCTTGCTGTCCCCTTTACACTCTTGGGGTAGTACATTAGGTGAAAATGAATATATATGACACTAAACTCAATCTCTTTGCTGCACAAAAATTCTTCAAAGGCGCATTATATCCATTCCCAAAAATGCCTGAACTCCTTGATATGAAATTCAAGGCCCAATACAAACTGATCCAGCTGGCAACTTACCTCTCTATCCATCCCTTTACATTTCCTAATATATCCATTGTTTCCCATTTTCAGAATTCCTGAGGTTTTTTGGTCACTCAAGAGACCCGTCCACCCTGAATTTTTGTCAAAGTATTTTGCATGTATTTGCAGCATCTCTGAGGTAGGTATTGAGATCATTAGAATCACTGACATTTACATCTTATTTCACCTATCTCTACCACTCCTGGCAAAGATTTTGATGGTGAGGAGAAGCCTGCAAATTACTGAATACACTCAAAATGAAGAAATATGTGAACAAGGGATTCCTGGAATAATGAAGTGCTTTGGATTTAACACCAAAATGGGTTGAAAACGAATACCAAGAACTGATTGACAATCAGACTTCCTGAACTCTGTCTTCATATCCAAAGTGATGTCTTATCAGCTCACTTCTTGATTTAGTTTACCTTAGATTAAGAAAAATGTTTTTGACAGTCATTACATGCCAGATTTTTTTCTTCTAGGTATCGGAGATGTAAAAATGATTAATGCACCGTCTTTAACTTGAAGAATCTATAGTTTAGTAAGAGAGGTAAATGTGTAATAAAAATTTTAAATTATATTCACTACTATTTAGTAATCACTTACCGTATGCTTGAGGTTTTATAAGCATTCTATTTTTCTATTTTCAAAACTCGGTGAGACTTTTGGTTCCAGCCATTGTGGAGTAACTAATACCAGACTTACCCTCCCTCATAAACAAATATATGAAGCAGCTGTTTTCAGACATTGGACAGCAGACATCACAGAGCTGTCATCTTGGAGAGAAGGCAACATACAAGGCCTTCTGTGTTGGCTCTACCTTCACCCCAGCTCTTTACCTGCAGCACGGAGAAATGGAGTCACAATGGACAGCAGTGATCTTGCTGTGTATAAGAAATAGAGATTGGAGTTTGCAGCTGGAATGTGTGGGACAGGACAGCATAAAGGAGAAGCTGCTCTGATAAGAAACAGCAGAAATTTGCATGGGGAATCCCCTTCAGTTTTGGCCAAATACTAAACTGTGCATGTGTAAGGCAGGGCTGTGAAACTTAGAACAGCCACTGGCTAGGGCAAAGGAAGTGGGAGGTGCTGTGAGTTAGAGATCTCAGAGGTGACTGATGCCTAAGAGACACTGGAGTTCTCACAAGGAAGAGACAAAACAGTGTGTTGAATAACCCAGACATCATTTGACACCCTCAGAAAGTTATTGCTTTAGGACTCTATCTAGTCTAGCCTTAGAGGAAGAGCTACTTCTCACCTATCTCAGTGAAGCCTAAAGAGACCATTAAGGTCAGCCTTAGCATCTAGTAAATTAACTGCCTGCAAAAGAAAACTAAATTCTCTTTAAGAGAAGCACAAAATAATTCAGATTTTTTAGAAAAATAGACTCTGCAGTTTCCAAAATGGAATAAAAGTATTAGCAGACACACAAAGGACAGGATGTGAGACACTTAACCAAGATGAAAAAGACAATAGAAACATAATCAGGGGACATACATGTTGAAATTAGTGTGTAAGATTTTAAGACATCTATTATAAATATGTTCAAGGAAATAACAAAAAGATAAAACATACTGAGTGAAGAGATGAGGAATTTTAGCAGAAGAATGGAAACGATTAAAAAGAATCAAAAGTAAATGACAAGAAATAAAAAAGACAGTATCTAAAGTTTAAACAGATTTCATCAGACGGGTTTGATAGCTGATTGGACACTACAAAAGAAAAGATTACAGAACTTGAAGATGGATCACTACCAACTATTCAAACTGAAGCACACACAAAAAACAAAAAAGTTGAAAAAGAATTAACAGATTCTTGGAGACCTAAAGACAGTATCACAGTCTAAATATATGTGATTGACATACTAAAAGAAGAAAACAAAGAAATTTAGGTAGAAACAATATTAGAAGAAATATACTAAATTTGATTACAACTATTAATCCACTGATCTAAGGAGCTCAACAAACCCAAAGAAAGAGGAATACATACACACACACACACACACACACACACACATACACACACACACACACACACACACACCAAGCTAGCTACATGATAGTTAAGTTGTTGAAAACTGAAAATAACACATTACATAGAAGGAACTATGTTAGAATTAAGAGTTAACTTAAAATGCCATATCCATGGAAAATGTCCTTCAGAAATTAAGACAAATATAAAACAAAAGCAAAAATAGCAAAATAATTAATCACCAGCTATTGTATCTATCAGAATTGCTAAAGGAAGTTCTTTAGACAGAAAATTAGATCTACACAAAAAGATGAAACATGCCAGAAATGGCAAATATATGAATAAATATAAATGGCTTTTAACATTTTTTTCTTAATTTCTTTAAAAGACAATTGTTTCCAGCAAACATAATAACAATATGTTGTGGAATTATAAAAGTAAGATAAATGCTAACAATGGCACAGAGGACATGAGAAGTAAATACAAGTGTACTGTTGAAAGGTGCTTACATTGGCGGAGAAGCAGTATGTCAAAATTAATTCTGGGGATGTGGTGATGAGTCAAAGATTAATTCTGATTACATTATAAACTAAGGGCACATATTCTCATTCTCAAGACAAGCACTAAAAATACAATCGAGAAAATTAAAATGGTATACCAAAAATAGTAAGAAAGAAGGCAGGAAGGGAATGGGGAAAAGGATGGGAAAAACAGCTAGGATAAATAGAAAACAAGTAACAAGATGGTAGACTTAAACCCAGGCACCTTAATAATTATAATGAATAAAATGGACTAAGCACTGAAATTATAAGACAGATAATTGGACCAAGTGAAAAAGCAAGACCCACCTGTATTGCGTTTACAAGCGATGGACCATACATGTAAGGACAAAGATAGGTTGAAAGATGGAAAAGATGCACAAGTACTAACGGTAGAAAAGCTAAGGTGGCTATGTTAATATCAGATGAGGTAGATTTCAAAACAAGGAGTGTTATTAGAAAGGAACGGAAGCATACTATAATGATAAAAGGGTCAAAAACATCAATTTATTAAGACAGTGTCATAATTCCCAATACATATTGTGGTAGAGTCTCCAAAGACAGCTACCATCAATTCATTTCATCCTTCTATGTGGATATTATGCCACAGGTCAAGACACAGGATCTGTTTCTTCTTCCCTTGAATCTGAGCTGTCCTGTGACATACTTTGACCAAACCTTTCTCTTCTTGGTTCCAATTATTGCAAAACAACCCTTGCCATGGATATAATTCCTGCCAGTTAACTCTTAAGTCCCCTCCTTGTTCCTCTAGCCTAAGGGCACTACTATCTTACTGCTGTTGCTAATCTCTGGGTTGCCTCACCATTGAGTGTCTTCCACACTCTTCCATCACCTGGGTAATCTATTCTTTGTAGCAAATTATCTTTACGTGGAAGATATAGAATGATTTATATTTTCCTGGCAGGATCCTGACTGATAAAGGAGCTAATGAAGCTCATTAAATCCATTTGCCTTATGGGAAAGGTAGGGTTCAGCCTTGCCCTAAAGTGGTTCTTTTTGGTTCTACTCTGGTAGGCTGGGCTTAGACCTCTTTGGCATCCATAAGAACTTGTGGTCCAGCAATATGTCTGCCAACTTTGATCTGCCATTAAAAAATGACTTCTTACAAATGGAAAGCCCTTTCCATCTGTATGATTTAAACAAAGTAATCAATGTTTAAATAATAAATGCCCTCATTTTGGGAAGTCTCTTCTTTTCTGGCAGCTCTTCTGGACTTGCCTGAGTCAAACTCACTTGCCTTGAGTCTCTCCTTTACCCCTCCCCAGGCCGGAGAGAAAGCGCAGAGGTTACAGTTGGGAGGCAAGACACCGAGGTCAAGTTCTGCATCTAGCAGGTCCTGGGAATTCTCTGAAACTCGGAGGCACGATCCAAGAGCTTTCTCCAAACTCTCATTCCCTACGTTTTCTCATCAGGCTAAAAAAAAAAGAGAGAGAGAGAGAGAATGAGAGAGAGAGAGAGAGAGAGAGAGAGAGAGAGAGAGAGAGACTTCATGTAAAGGATCCTAAGTAAAAACATGCAAAGATCCAATGTGAATTTTGAACACTGAATTCTAGAGGAATGTGACAGCAAGATTTATAAACAACTAGACCTAGACTTATCCTTAGAGATTGTTCTGGTTTGAATGTCCCCTCCAAAACTCATGTTGAAACTTAATCCCCAATGTGACAGTATTGAGAGGCAAGGCCTTTAACAGGTAATCGGATCATGACTCCTCCTCATGGATAATTAATGGGTTATCAAGAGAGAGGAGCTGGTGGCTTTATAAGCAGAGGGAGAAAGACCTGAGATAGCACAAAAGCATGCTTAGCCCCTCACCATGTGATTCCCAAAGCTACCTCAGGAATCTGCAGAGTCCTGCATAGCAAGAAGTTTCTCAGCAGATCCAGACCCACAGCCTGAAACTTCTCAGTCTCCTGAACTGTAAGATACAATATCCTTTTTTATAAAGGATTTATACCTAGTTTTAGGTCTTCTGTCTCCTTAACTGTAAGATACAAAATCCTTTTCTTTATAAATTACCCAGTTTCAGGTATTCTGTTATAAGCAACAGAAAAGGGACTGATACAGAGGATCATCTAGTACCTGAAGCGGGAATGTGGAGCTTGACTGACAGGCCCAGGTTCAGATTCTCTCCCTTCCTGGCTGGGTGACTATATCAGAGTTCCATCAGGAAATGGATGGACAGCTCAGACTTAGCTCAAGAGAGGTGAATGCAGGCACTTCTACAGACTGCGCACGTGGTTAAGAGAACCCATAAGAGATGGTGACATTCCCAGGAGATGACAACAGTGGACAGGCATCACCAACACAAAATCTGATGGGAGAAGGGGAGGGGACAGCATTAGTAGACTGACCAGAGCTGGAGGTATGGAGGCACAACCACCCAGCAGGAGCTGTGGCTATGGAGAAATATAGTCACTGCAAAACTGCAATAAGATGGACAGGGACCAGAGAGACAAAACACCTGGCTTGTCTCTCTTCTGGTCCTCCAATGTCCTGCAAGTGCCTCCCATTGGTCAAAAACAACGAGATATAAGTGAGCAAATGAGTCCATTGGTGCAGTCCCTACAGGTCAGCCTCCTGGGGCACACAGCAGAGTTGAGATGAATAGAGAATGGCTCAAGGTAGAAAGGTTGGGTGAGGGAAGTGGAAGATTATCAGCATACTGATCCTCTTAGCTTTAGTGTCTTCATCTGAAGGAAGTGAATGATAGCATCATTTTGACATGGCTGTCATGGATATAAAAGTAAGTAATACATAAAGTGTTCTCAAATATGGCTGTGTTTCAGACTCGATTAAGGAGCTTTATAAAGATCTAGAATCTGTACTCCATTTATACCTACTAAATCAGATGTCCTGTGGTGGAGCTTATAAAAGCAATAGATTAAAGCTTGCATCTACTCTGATGACCTAGTTTGAGGAATTATTGATGAATTACAGTTGTCCCTCTATATCTGTGGGGAATTTGTTCCAGAACCTCTCTAGGATAGCGAAATCTGAGGATTCTCAATTCCTGATATAAAATGGCCATGGTATTCGCATATAAC
Source organism: Cheracebus regulus (assembly GCA_963574635.1). Classification (NCBI taxonomy): domain Eukaryota; kingdom Metazoa; phylum Chordata; class Mammalia; order Primates; family Pitheciidae; genus Cheracebus; species Cheracebus regulus. The sequence continues at coordinate 15,049 of CAUYQU010057041.1, forward strand.
CTATGCACATCCTCTTGTATACTTTAAATCATCTCTAGACTACTTATAATGACTAAAATAATGTAAATGTAATGTAAATAGTTGTTATACTATGTTGTTTATGGAATAATGATGAATAGAAAAATGTCTGTACATATTCAATACAGATGTAATATTTTTCACATATTTTCTACCTAGGGATGGTTGAATCCATATATGCAGGACTCATGAATTTGGAAGACTGACTATAACTGACTAAATTTCAGATTTTGGAGCCAGAAAATTACAGGCTTGAGTCCTGCTGCTGCCACTTAACCTTGAGCAAGTGCCTTGACTAATCTAGACTCAGTTTCCTTCTCTGCAAAGTGGGGACAATCATGATAATATACTAAGTGATTATCCGTATTCACTGATGACTATAACACATGCACAGTGTTTCTCACACAGTGGCCCTTAACAAATGGTAGCTTTTTTGACCACGAAAAGTGAGGAAAGATCAAGGCGTTGCCTGATTGTAGTTTTTACTTTGAGGAAAATGGAAGTAATTAGAGGGTTTTGAGAAAAGGAGTGTAGCAATTTAAATTTTTTAAACTTAATTTCTCTGTATTCAGTACAAACTGCATCTGGGTAAGGGCAGAAACAGTGAGACTATAAGGAGGCATTTCAGTAACTCAGGCAAGAAATAATGGTATGTGTGGGTATCCATCATATATAACGCCCATTTTAACAATGTATCTAATTGTACATTTTGCTTGCAAATAATGTCTTTACCCAGTCAAATGATGGGAATTTGCTATTTGAGCTGGCTTTGTTTTTGAGATTTACAGGGAATTTGGGCAATATCAAAAGCAAATTCTAGTCAACTTGGTAATACTCATGCTTCCAACACCTTGCTGCTCTAGGTTGGAGCCTTGCTGAAGAAGAAGCTTTAAGCTGTATTCCTTTCATTGCACAGAATTTTCTTTCCTTTCTCTCCCTCTGTCAACTTCTGGTGATTGTAAGCTTATCTTAGACTCTTCTTTTTCTTTTCTTCTTTTTTTTGTTGAAAGTGGTGGTAGCCTAGCTTTATGCCACATGCATTTATACTCTATTGAGTCACAGTGAGATGAGGGAAGGACTTTGAATACTTTTAAGATCGATGTATATCTTATGCTTAAAGAGGCACCTTGTTTGTATTATAAATCTAACACATGTTACTTTCACAAAATATGGTGAAAGAACACAGACTATTCCTTAACTCCCCATGTGGTGAGTGATTTATATACATAGCCTTACATGTTCACAATAATCATGATTTAGCTATTGCCTTCTCCATCTTCAAATGAAAAAAAAGTTCAAAACATAATTAACTTGCATACATTCTTGATCAGTGTGCAAACAGCTAAGTAGCAGGATTTAAATCTCAATTTCTTTTGACTGAGAAATTCCCATTCTTAACCTCTGTAGTACACAATCCTCTCCCCTGCAAAAAAAAATAAAAATAAAAAAATGAAAAAGAGCATCATCTATATGATCTATTGAAAACCTACTGTATACCAGGTGCTCCTGCTGGGTGGTTGTGCCTCCATACCTCCAGCTCTGGTCAGTCTGCTAATGCTGTCCCCTCCCCTTCTCTCATCAGATTTTGTGTTGGTGATGCCTGTCCACTGTTGTCATCTCCTGGGTATGTCACCACCTCTTATGGGTTCTCTTAACCATGTGCACAGTCTGTAGAAGTGCCTGCATTCACATCTCTTGAGCTAAGTCTGAGCTGTCCATCTATTTCCTGCTTGAACTCTGATACAGTCATCCAGCCAGGAAGGGAGAGGGTTGAATCTGAACCTGGGTCTGTCAGTCAAACTCCACATTCCCTCTTCAGGTACTAGATGATTGTGTTTGCTTATAATAACAAACCTGAGAAGTTGATATTTATTCCATTCAGTTGTGGAACTGAATGATAATAACAAAAGGAATCATACATTTAGTGATTTCCCCCTATCAGGCAGAAGTCTAAGCATAGTACACTCTCATTTAAATTTTTAAAAAGAGCAAACTGAAAAACAAATTTTATACCTACTACCTGGAGGTAACCATTATTTCTATTTTAATATTCATTCTTTGTTTTTCCGTTAACTTTTTTTTTCAAACAGAGGATAATATACTTCGCAGTACATTATGCTCTCATTTTCTCACTCCAAAATGCATCATAAGCATCTTTCCATGTCATAGAGCTTTTACAGCATCAGTTAATCATTGAACAGTCCATTTTCTGAAGGTATCATAACTGATTCAATAATTCCTTACTGTTAGACATTTCACTGTTCCCATTTTTATCACTGCAAATATCATTGCAATAAGAACCTTGTAGTTAAAATTTTGAATTCTCCTGTGATTTCCCTAAAAAAATTACTTGCAATGGATTTGCTGCATTGAAGTCTTTTCAAATGATTGATTCTTTTGGTAGATAAATGCTCAACAATATTCTGATTTCATCGCAATTTTTGGTCTCATCCATTTTCCCAAACCCTGCCCCCAAACTGAATCTGTTAATTTGTTAAAAACAAAGAAATAAAAATTGCCAATTTTCTAGGTGAAACATGGTAAATTATTCTTATGTCATTTTTATCTTATTACTGGGGAAGTTTAATATTTTATCATGCATCTGTTGTTAATTTGGGATCTGTGATTCTACATCTAGACTGGTATCCTAACACAAGTAATAATGCATATTAGGGTACATGTTAGGCCTAGCAAGGCTTGTCAATTTAATATGAGCAGGAAAACACAGTAAATTGAATTTTTTTTCTTTGTAAGACTGCACCTTTTCAGGTTGTTTATGTGATCTTTATTCAGTGACCAACCTGTAGACCTGGCTGGGTCTTGTTAACTGTTCCTTAGTCAGGGGAGAAACTGTTTCTGGAAAGACCCTTCCCAAATTAGCAGATGATGTGACCATAGACCTATACATTCTTAAGCCACTGAGAATAATGATTGCCTGAAATTCTCATCCTACAATTGACAGAAGGCTGCAATGCTAATTCCTTGAGGGCAGCGACCAAGTCTTGTTCATCTTTGTGTCCCAAAGGAGATAAGCAGTCATTTTGGCTACAGAATAAATAGATGATGAATACAACCCAGGAAAAGGAGAAATAAGCAGAGATTTTTCAACTAGAGAAAGAAATACTGTTGAATGTGCTCAAACAAAAATGAGAAGTTGGTGGAAGGAAATAAATATTCTCACAGAATGCAAAGACAAAAAAGCTAACTATGGTTGAGAAGAAATCCTCAGAAGCAAAGCAGTTTCTTTCTTATTCCCTTTATCTCTTAACCTGATTGCCTTTCATTTGCTTTGTTCTCTCTCTATGAAAGAACTTTCTCAGCATCTCTGCACTAGCACAAAACATGCCTGCCCCAGCTTCCAGCAAGGTCTCTCAGTTCAGTGCCAATCATGGCAGACTAGTGTTTCTAAGTCCCCACTTCAAATTCCCAGAAGATAAAAACCTGATTAACCCAGCTCAGTTAAGCTCTGACACTTAGTCCAAAGTCTCTGAAAGGGAGGTTATTACCTGTACTGCTGAATGCCTTTAAGGATATGTTGGCTTGTTTATGTGTTCATTCACAGTCTATCTCAACTAGATTGCAAGTGCTAAAAAGACAGGGACATTTGTTAGTTTACTGCTGTATCCCCAGCATCTTGCACGGTTCCTGGTGCTATGTAACAGGCACTGCATAAATCCTTGCTGAATGAAAGAAGAGAATTGCACTCTGGAGGACAAGCTCTGGGGTTGATGCATTTTATTGTCTGACCTTGGGGAGGTGTACTAGCCTCAAGAAAAGTATGTGTTGCTTATGAACAATAAACTCCCAAATCTCCATCACTTAGAATCTCATACAGCCCAAATCTGCATAGGGTGAAGAGGATGCTGTAGCAGAAGCCACTATGTGCTCACCAAAACCATTTTTCTGTTGTCCTCAGTTCATAGTTTCACTGCATTCCCAGCCTCTCTTGTAGCCAAGCAGGGCCATGTGACTGAGATCAGCCAATGAAAAGCAAGAAGATGTGATGAGGTGCCCTCTGGGTCTGCCCCCCGTGAAAAACTCCTTTATGAGCCTGCACATTCCTTCCCCCATCTATGAATCTGGAATCAAAAAATTCCCAGGCTCTGGGGATGGAGGAGGAGAAAGAAGGAAGAAAGGAAGAAAAGGAGGAAGGAAGGAAAAGAGGGAGGGAGGAGTCATGGTCTCCAAGTTATTACTCACTAAAAATGTCATCTAGGAGAGCCACCCAACCAAGTTTGATTGTTGCTTCAGCAAGCTATAAACTGCTATGGTGCTAAACCATTATTGCTGGTGCTGTTTGTGACAGTGGCTGTTGCTACTCAATTTGAATAACACAAACATCTACAATAAAGTCAGTCTGGGCTGGGAAATTGGGCTCCTACTAGAGTGTTTGGAATAATTTGAGAATTTCTCACTTTAACTTTTATTTTGGGTTCAGGGGTACGTGTGGTATATAGGTTAACTCCTGTCACCGGGGTTTGGTGTATAGATTATTTTGTCCGCCTTGTACTAAGACTAGGGCCCAACAATTACTTTTACTGATCGTCTCCCTCCTTCTGCTCTCCACCCTCAGGTAGGCCTCAGTGTCTGCTGCTTCCCGCTTTGGGTTCATTAATTCTCATCATTTAGCTCCCACTTATAAGTGAGAACATGTAGTATTTCATTTTTGATTGCCTGTTCTTGCGTTAGTTTGCTAAGGATTAATGGCCTCAAGTTCCATCCATGTTCCCACAACAGACATGATCTTGTTCTTTACACTATTGATAAGTATTATGAAGATGCTTTCTGGAATTTCCCTGTTTGTAGATTTCATTTCAGCCATTGAGAAGAAGGCAGGGCAGGACTCATGAGGTCCATTTTATAATGTGGGGAATGAGTCTTTCTCAGTGTTTGAGTAGTCTGTCCAAGACTTTTAGCTAATCGGGGGCACCTGAGCCTCATGTCTTGTAGTCCGATGGCCTTTCTACACCATGATGACATGCTGCATACAAGGCATGGTGATGTGAGATATTCCGTCTGCACAGACATCATCACATACATCACTGTGCACTAGGACTTTTCAACTGTGGTATCATTGACATTTTGGGATGGACATTTTCACAGGGGCTGTCCTGTGCATTGCAGGATATTTCACAGCATCCCTGGCCTCTACTCACTAAATGCCAGTAGCACCTCTGCCACAGTTTTGACAACCAAAAACGTCTCCAGACATTGCCAAATCTCCCCTGGAAGGCCATGTCACCCACAGGTGAAAACCACTGCTGGAGAAGTTTCTTCATCTTCATAAAAGTTTTGCTTTTATGTTTCCCCTGAAATGAAAATATGGTCTAGAAAACAGCTATTCTTCCTAGGTGAGATGAATGATGTAGAATATGAAATAAAATTAAGAGAAAACATTACTTTCACGTGTTCTGTTTACATATGGAGATCTTTAAGTAAGAATCTCATACCACAATGGTTCCTTCTTTGTCTATAATGAAATTTAATTCCTATTTGGAACTTCAATTTCACTGGATCACAGTGGCTTCATCTCTGTTAAGTGAGGTCAGTTACAGCCAATTCTGGTTTCTTCATGTAGCTGGAGCCTCCTCACCACCCTACTTCTTCATGATTGGGGCTTAGATCTAGAGGCCTGGCTGTAGGGTGCATTAGCTTCTCCGTCACTGTCTTTCATCTATCCCAGCACAGGCTGAGCTGTTCTTGGTGCCTGTCATGTCTTCTTAGCTGGTGCCTAAGGATCATTTAAGCATCGTCCCTTTTTCAGGGCTTATCAGGCCCTCCCACCTCCTACAGTGACCCCCCATGCCATCCTTCAGTCTATGGTAGGGCTGTGGCACATCCCACTTCTACTTTAGGTGTTTATCGTCTCTGATGATAGCTTCCTCTCCTCTTCCACTCCCTCACTGTGCCTGGTTCAGGGAAACTGTGAGAGGCTTGCCACGTATCTGGGTTCCACTGAGGGAGGGAGGCAGGCTGGCACTGGGGAGAGGCAAGTAGGGTGACTATTGAAGGAGGCTCTTGCCCTCAGATACCGACCCTCACTGTGTGATCTTGAGAGTGAGTGCCTTGTTAGGAACAAGGTGCCTGGAAAAAAGGATCAACCACCCAAGAGAGAAACCATACAACTCTTAAAGCAAAGTGATATTGTTTGGCTGTGTCCCCACCCAAATCTCATCTTGAATTGTAGTTCCCAGAATCCCCATGTGTCACGGGATGGACCCAGTGGGCGGTCATTTAATCATGGAGGTAGTTACTCCCATGCTGCTGTTCTTGTGACAGTGAATGAGTTCTCATGAGATCTGATGGTTTTGTAGGGGGTTTTCCCCACTTCTGCTCAACACTTCTGTCTGCCACCATGTGAAGAAAGACGTGTTTGCTTCTGCCATGACTGTATGTTTTCTGAGGCCTTCCCAGCCATACTGAACAGTGAGTCAATTAAACTTCTTTCCTTTATAAATTACCCAGTCTCAGGTATGTCTTTATTAGCAGTGTGAAAATGGACTAATACACAAAGCATAGGAGTTAATAATTATAACCTTGGATTTGGCAATAGATTCTAAGATAAGCCAACAAAAGCATGAGTAATAAAGAAAAATAAATAAGCTAGACTTTCTCAAAAACAAACAAAAAAACTTTTCGGCATCCAAGGACATTATCAAGAAAGCAAAACAATAACCTACAAAATGGGGAAAGATATTCGCACAAAGTATTCCTGATAAGGGTTTGATATCTAGATTATATAAAGAACTACTAAAGCTCAGGAAAAAGAGACAAACAACCCAATTATAAAATGGGATAAAGACCTAAATAGATATTTCTCCAAGAAGAAGATACAAACACAATCAGTAAAATGCTCAATATCATTAGTTATTAAGGAAATTTTAACAAAAGTACAATGAGATATCACTTCACACCTACTAAGATGGCTATATATATTCTTAAAGATGGAAAATGAAGGTTGTTGAGGATGTGGAGAAATTGAAATCCTTGTAAATTGTTGGTAGGAATGTAAAATGTTGCATCCACTATAGAAAACAGCTTGGAAGTTTCTCAAAAGGCTAAATATAAAATTACCATATAACCCAGCAATTCCACTCCTAGGTACATACTCAAGAGAATTGAAAATAGGGACTTGGATATCTGCACACATATGGCTGTGGCAGTGTTGCTCACAATTCCCGAAAGGTGGAGACAATCTAAATGTTCATCAGAAAATGAACAGATTAAAAAATGTGTGGTACATGTATGTTCCTTGTGGCACTGTTTACAATAGCAAAGACTTGGAACCAACCCAAATACTCATCAGTCATAGACTGGATAAAGAAAACGTGGCACATATACACCATGGAATACTATGCAGTCATAAAAAAGGATGAGTTCATGTCCTTTGCAGGGACATGGATGAATTTGGAAACCATCATTCTCAGCAAACTGACACAACAACAGAAAACCAGACACCACATATTCTCACTCATAAGTGGGTGATGAACAGTGAGAACACATGGACACAGGGAAGGGAGCATCACACACTGGGTCTGTTGGGGGTAGGGGGCTGGGGGAGGAATAGCAGGGAGTAGGGAGATTGGGGAGGAATAACATTAGGAGAAATACCTAATGTAGGTGACAGGGGGATGGAGGCAGCAAACCCGCCATGGCATGTGTATACCTATATAAGAATCCTGCAAGATGTGCACATGTACCCCAGAAGTTAAAGTAAAAAAAAAAGACTGTGGTGTACAACTATTCATAAACCATTTTCATACCTGCCTACTAATGTATGGACTTCAGAGCAATGTGGCCTATATCGATTTTTCCAGGATTGTTCTTTCGTTTGTTCTTTTTTCTCCCTCCCTCCTTGCTCTTTCCTCTTCACAGGACAGGAGACTTCACAACTGCTAATAGGGGCTTTTGGGACTTACCCATCTATGAATAAACCATCCTAGCCATGAGAGATCAGATAAAATATAAGACCAGAGACTCATTTTGTTGTGAAATGCTTTCTCCAAAAGATTTCTAAAAAGAAAAGTGGGGAAATGTGAGAGGAAAATATCTTGGGCCTCCAAAATCACTAAGGAAAACTCAAGCCAGAAACTGCTTAGGGCAAACCTGCCTTCCATTCTGTTCACTGAGATAGATGCATATCTAATTTGTCTCCTTTGGAAAGGCTAGTATCAGAAACTCAAAAGAATATAACCCTTTGTGTATCACCTATCTATGACCTGGAAGCATCCTCTCTGCTTTGAGTCTTCCTGCCTTTGCTTCACATTGTCCCGCCTTTCCAGACTGAACCAATGTGTTTCTTAAATATTTGATTGATGTCTCATGTATTCCTAAATGTATAAAACCAAACTATGCCCTGACCACCTTGGGCACATGTTGTCAGGACTTCCTGAGGCTGTGTCAGGCGCGCGTCTGCAACCTTGGTGAAATAAACTTTCTAAATTAACTGAAATAAATAAATAAATAAAAGTGTGGTATAACCATGCAATAGAATATAATTTAGCTATGAAAGGGGGTGAAATTCTGATACATGCTACAATGTGGGTGAACTTGGAAAAGTTATATTAAATGAAATAAGCCAGACATCAAAGGATGAATATTGTTTGATTCCAGTTATTTGAAATATCAAGAATAGGAAAATTTATAAAGACACAAAGTAGATTAGAAGTTATCAGGGGCTGAGGGATGGGGGGAATAGGAGTTATGACTTCATATTTACAGAATTTCTGTTTAGGATGAAGAAGTTTTGAAAATAAAGGTGATGGTTGCTGTATTAGTTCCTTCTCATGCTGCTAATAGAGACATATTCAAGACTGAGTAATTTGTAAAGGAAAGAGGTTTAATTAACTCTCAGTTCAGCATGGCTTGGGAAGCCTCAGGAGACTTACAAATATGGCAGAAGGGGAAGCAAACATGACCTTCTTCACAAGATGGCAGGAGGAAGAATGAGAGTGAAGGGCAGAAAAACCCCTTATAAAACCATCAGATTTCATGAGAACTCATTGACTATCACTAGTCTAGCATGAAGGTAACTCCCTTCATGATTCAATTACCTCCCACTGGTTTCTTCTCATGACACATGGGGATTATGGAAATTATAATTCAAGATGCGATTTGGGTAGGGAGACAGCCAAACCATATCAGTTGCACATATCATGAATATAATTAATTTCACTTAAAATGGCAAAAATGACTAATTTTATGTTATTTTTATTTTGCTACAATAAATAAATATTTTTTAAAAAATCAGTGAGGTGACTAGGGCATAAAATTGAAAGAAGAAATAATTTTCAGAGGCACGGAAGTAGAGGTTCTGCAGCTGAGAAGGAAAGCCTTCAATTTTCACCCTAGTTGCTTCATTTCCTTACCTTAGTCCTGGCTCTGAAGGGAGGCACAAGACCCTCTAGCTCACAGTTCTCTAAATCCCGTTACAGGTCTGATTTCTGTCCAGCAAGGACAGGGACTCAAGCCATTGTTCAATGTTCTTGCTTCTGCTTCCATGCTTACATTCTCCAGCAAGACACACTCTACTTTGACACAAGGACAAAGTGGGCTTCCATAACCACTCATTCTTCCAGACTTCTGTTTATGGCAATGATATTATGTCTGGAGTATTACTGGGCTTAGATTTTTTTTTGAACTTAAAAATCTGATAAACTATAGACAACATATAATTTAATATAATATATGTAACATAAAGCTTAAGGGTACAATTCAGAAGGCTTAGATTTTTGAAACCCAGAAGCCTAGATTTCTATAAAGCAAAAGGTCTGAGTTTGAAAGCTATTGTCCAGCATTTGTAAGATGCTCCTGGAACTGTGACTATTGCTGATTGGATAGGAGAGGCATGAGCAAAGAGAATGGGGAATGTAAAAGAGATCATTGGCCCACTGTTCACTTCTATTCAATAGGGGATTGACCAACTGTTTACTTGTATCCAATAGGACATTAGCCCACTGCTCACATCTACCCAGTGGGACATTGGGCCACTGTTTACATATATCCAATAGGGGATTGGTCCACTATTCACTTCTATCCAGTGGGACACTGACTCACTGCTCACACATTTGGTGGAACATGAAGACTCCCAAAAGTCAAGTCAAATTTGAAAAAGCTGTATAAAATTTATTCCACCAATGTGTATTTAGCTATGAGAGAAGAGTGTAATAATAATGAATGAGAATAAAAAGCTGTAGCTCTTTGTAGCTTACAATACACTTTCCTTCTAAACCCTAAGTTCTCTCAGAGCAAGAATAAATTTTGTCTTGCTGATTGCCATCTCTCCAGTGCCTGTGAGAGGACTGAGACATATAGGGGTCCATTAAATGCATTCATATATCTCTTAACAACAGGGATACCATCTGAGAAATGTGTTGTGAGGTGACTTTGTTGTGTGAACATCATAGAATGTATTTATGCAAATCTAGATGGTATTGCCTACTACACACTTAGGCTATGTGGTATAGCCCATTGCTCCTAGACTACAAACCTGTACAGCATGATACTGTACTGAATGCTGTAGGCAATTATAACACAATGGTAAGGATGTGTGTATCTAAGCACAGCTACACACCAAAAAGGTACAGTAAAAATACAAGATTATAATTTTGGGGGACTGCTGTCATATATATGGTCCATGATTGACTTAGTTATTCTGCACATGACTATAATTGCTGAGTGAACAAATAAGTACATAGGCTTTTGTTTGAGTCTCCGAATGTCCCTGTTTCATAAGAAAAGCTAGTTTTATAACCTCCATTTTATAGAGACAGCAACTGCAGCTCAAAGACCTAAAGTAACAAAATTGGGGAGAAAGGGAATCAGGATTTGATTCCACAACACAGCAACATGTACTTTGAAACTATGAAATCACTTGCCAAGCAAAACACCACATAGTAGGGGTGATACGGAGATCTGTTGAAGTCATCTGAACAAATACACTGTATATTATTATGAATTTGGATATCAATACTAAGGGCAAACATTACTGAGTTCTTACAGTATGCTAAACCCTGTGTTAAGGGAATTATATAATTAGTTTTCATCAGCCCTCAGAATCACCTTGGGAGAGGCACACATGGTTCCAGTTTAAGGATGAAGAAAGCAAGTCTCCAAAAGTTGAAATAATTTTCTCTGTCTCTCCGCTCTCAAATAGCAATTCTGGGATATGAACCCAATAGTTCTGTGCAACTCCAAAGTTTATAGCACTTCCCGTGACAATAGACCTTGATGGGTCTTTACGCTAGGAAGGTACCAACCTGGGGAAGTCACCTAACCTTACAGTCCATGGGAATCACTGGCAACTGAATGTGGAAAAAGAAGCATGAGCATCTTTAGTGGCAAATATTCGTGACATTTAGGTTTAGTCAACCTGCCAAACGGTGTCTGCAGGAAGAGGAAGAGGGCAATCATCTTGACATTCTGTCATCTTCTGGTGTCTACAGAATGTCACACACCCAGAGTTAGAAAGCACTGTGGTCTTGTTCTTCAGATGTTTGAGATTGTGCTGCCCCATTCTCTGTGTGTCAGAGCTCCTCTCTGACATTATGAGTGAAAAAGTGGTGTTTGGTTTTCTGTTCCTGTATTAGTTTGCTGAGGATAAAGTCTTCCAGCTCCATCAATGTCCCTGCGAAGGACATAATCTCATTTCTTTTTGTGGCTGCATAGTATTCTAAGGTGTATATGTACCACATTTTCTTTAACCACTCTATCATTGATGGGCATTTGCGTTGATCCTATGTCTTTGCTACTGTGAATAATGCTTCAATAAACATACATGTGCATGCATCTTTATAATAGAATGATTTCTATTTCTTTGGGTATATATCCAGTAATGGGATTGCTGGGTCAAATTGTATTTCTGGTTCTAGATCCTTGAGGCCACACTGTTGCCACACTGTTGTCCACATTGGTTGAACTAATTTACATTCCCACCAACAGCATAAAAGTGTTTTTATTTCTCCACAGACTCACCAGCATCTGTTGTTTCTTGACTTTAATAATTGCTGTTTTGACTGGTGTGAGATGGTATCTCATTGTGGTGTTGACTTCCATTTCTCTAATAATCAGTGACACTGAACTTTTTAAAATATGTTTGTTGGCTACAAAAATGTCTCTTTTGAGAAGTGTCTGTTCATGTCCTTTGCCTACTTTTTGATAGGGTAGTTTTCTTTCTCGTAAATTCGTTTAAGTCCCCTGTAGATTGTGCAGAGGATTTTAAATGTGTTATCTTACATTGTAAAGTTTTATTAGTAATGCTGTTTTCCATAAGAGAGTGCTACTAAGGCTCGCCAGTGGGTAAGAAACATGGCCAAGGGCACTCACATATTATGTGACTATAGTGAGTTGAATAGTGGTCCCAAAAAGATACATCCTCCTAGAAATGGAATGTGACCTTATTTGGAAACAGGGTCTTTGCAAGTGTGACTAATTTAAAAATCCTGAGATGGGATGGTCCTGGATTTAGGGGGAACTCTAAATCCTATGACAGCTGTCCTTATAAAGAAAAGTCAGAAGGAGATAGTAGAAACAGACACACAACAGAAAGGCCATGTGAAGACAGAGGCAGGTGCTGGAGGGATGTGTCTCCAGGCCAAGGCAGGCTAAGGCTGACTACTACCAGCACTGGAAGAGAGAGGCATGGAATGGATTCTCTCTCAAGGACTCCAGAAGGAACCAACCCTACCGATAACTTGAATTTAAACGTCTGATCTCCAGAACCATGAAAGAACTTTGGTCATTTCAATCCATCCAGATTTAGCAATCTGTTATGGCAGCCTAGGACACTAATATAGTGGCTGAGATAGAATTCAGATGCAAGTGGCATCAGTAACCTCTAAGTCACACATTTAAAACCAGTTTTTTACTTCCCAATGCATTTGCTCAATTTCTTCATGTTCATAAATTCAATGACTCAGAGTACTTTAGTTTTCAGAAAAAAATGCACATTTGCATATACACATGAACACATAGGAAGACATACATATGGATACTTCACTGAGGTTAAGTGACCAAGAAGCTTTCTCATCTAATTTCCTTATGTGATTACAACTGTCAAGAAAATAACCAAAAAAAAAAAAAAAAATCCAAATTGCCACTGCAAGTCTGATCAAGCAGGCTGTGGGAAAAATAAGCAAACAAGCAAACAAAAACTTCAGTCTTGAAATGTGAAACTGGAGACTTGGATCTTTTTTAACATTCAGAATGTTATTTTATTAACATGAAGCCTTTTTTCTCTGGATTCCAGACAACTTTAAAGAGGGAGAGAGTGACTGTCATTCTGGTTCTCATTTGATGTGGCCATCATGGGGGATTGGAGACATGGAAGGAACTTCTGAGTTTAAAACATTTGCTCTCATTTTCCAGAGTCAGTAAAAACCAGAAATAGTCCAGACTTACAAGCATCTACATTAGTATCTTCTCAGAATTCACCATACCCTAACTGATAGTACCATTGCAGAAACACCCTACCCACTTTATAGACCATTTGGAGAACTCAGATGTATCCTTCAATTTCCAGTCTTTATGAGATGCTTTCCTTGATTTTGTCAACTCCATGCTCTTTTACAAAGCAAAGTTGACTATTCCATGCCTGTGTACACAGTATGGTTTGTATGCACCTCAAATACATCGTTCATAATACTTTATGTTATTTGGGTGCGTACAGGTCTCTCTCTTTAGAAGAAGGGTTTCTATCCCAAGAACTTACAGAGAGTTAATGAAAAGACTTCAAGAGAAGCTGTCAATGCCTTGAAACAATCTGAAGAATTATATGAAGATGTGCAGTCTGGGGAATAGAAACTCCTTAGGCTTTCATGAGTTCCCAAAAACCTTCAAGGCTTAAACATGCTTAAAATTCACTGCACTAAAGATGAAATTCTTCAAGTTTTTACATCTCTGTTGCCTTGCACAGCACCTGGGTCAGTGACATGAAAAGTGTCTATTGCTGCATCATTGCATAAAATTTTGATGAAAGTGTAGTTAAACAGATTATAAGTTGCTCTGATTTTATGTTTGAACCATTGGAGCTATGAGTGAAGAATTATAAAAATTTCCAAATCTGTGCAAAATTGTAAGTATCTTTAGGCTGACTCACAGCTAGTTCTTCTCTTAAACAAAAAAGGTCAGGTGTCTATTCTACCAAGAAGTTCAGCTCTTAAAATAGCTACCACCCTTTGCTCTCAGAAACTCACTTTCTAGCTATCACAGCAATCCAGCACCTAAGAATTTATCCTACAGATCTATCAGCATCAATGCACAAAAATACATGTATACAGATGTAATAGGAAAAAAAATATGTACTGAACTGAATGTCTATCAATAGGTACTGTAATCCTTTAGAACAAGGCCATCAAAATACGTGTAAAGGCCAAGTGGTAAATATTTTAGGCTTTTTGGAGCATACAGCTCCTGTCTTTAGCAACTGCAACTACTCAACATTGCCATTATAGTGTCAAAGCAGTCACAATGTAAACAAACGCACATGACTGTGTTTCAATAAAACTTTATTTACAAAAATAGGCAAGAGGCTGAATTTGACCAGTAGGTGGTAGTTTGTTGACCTCCGCCTTAGAATACTATATAGCAAGTTGTAATTGTTAAAACAATTGTTTTAATTTGCAGAATAATATAACTAGCACATGCATAGCTCTTCTTATATAACTTACTCTATTTTAAGTACTGTGTTATTTTATCTTCACATACAACCCTATAGTAGGCACTCTTATTATTCCCATTTTACGATGAGGAAACTGACACTTAGAGAAGTTTCAGAACCAGTTTATTACCACAGAGGGTGAACTAGCAGAGCCCTGATTTGAAGCCAAAGTCATAGTGCCAGATAAGAACTCAGTCGTAAATAAAGCCCCAGCTTTGCATGACTTTTTATTTATTTATTTATTTATTTGAGATGGAGTCTCACTTTGTCACCCAGGCTGGAGTGCAGTGGCATGATCTTGGCTCAATGCAACCTCTGTCTCTCAGGTTCAAGCAATTCTCATGCCTTAACCTCCCCGTAGCTGGGATTACAGGGGCCCGCCACCACGCCTGGCTAGTTCTTGTATTTTTAGTAGAGATGGTGTTTCAGCATGTTAGCCAGGCTGATCTCAAACCCCTGATCTCAAGTGATCTGCCCACCTCGGCCTCTGGAAGTGCTAGGATTAAAAGTGTGAGCCACTGTGCCTGGGCCTTTGCATGACTTTTAGTATCTTTGCCTTCACAGTCATCCTCACCACACTCATAGGTACCTTTCATGAGGTGCTTGCCAGAGGCCAGGCCCTGTGATAAGTACATCATGAGCATGATGTCTTTGAACCCTTACCAGAAGATGGATGCTATCACTGCCTGCCTTTTACAGATGAACATAACAAAATGTTGGTGAGGCTGATCTGGGGAGCCAGACTGCGGGAGTAGCCATGTGGCCTGAAGAAACACCAGTGGAGAGTGGTGGTTTCAGAGACTGGGCTAGAGTCATCCCTGAGTGTTAATCCCAGCTCTGCCCCTTCCCAGCTACGAAAACTTGTTCAAGTCCCATAACTGCTTCACCTCTTCTTACCTTGAGTTTCTTATAAAATGTGGATAAATCCTCTTTCCCAGAATCTTGAGGGTTAGATGAGGTCTTACTGGCAAATGTGATACTTGTAAAGGGTCAAGTGGTAAATATTTTTATACGTGGTAGATGCATGGTATTCTACCAAGGACTTCAAAGATGTCAGCAATTCAATGAGGATGCGTGCAGGGAAGGGATGCTTGAGTAGCCACCAGAAGTCAGAAAATGCTGTACACCAAGGGCTGGTAAACTGCAGATCATAGACCATATTTGGCCCCTCACTTGATTCTGTAAATAAAATTTTATTGGAACACAGCCATGCCCATTTGGCTACACATTGTCTATAGATGTTTTCATTCTGCAATATCAAAGTGGAGTAGTTGCAACAGAGACACATAAAAGAATAAGTTGTAGCAGAGACAATAAAAAAGACTAAAATATTGACTACTGGCCCCTTACAGAAAAAGTTTTCCCCCCAATATCAACTCCTGATGAGATCAGGGCAATAGGACATCATCTTGACTTTGTGTGGAGGACTATAACACCATCCATCAATATTCAGGATTCCATCTGACAGAATATTAAACTTTTCTATCCCGTTGAATTTTGGTATAGCCATGAGACTTGCTTTAGCCGATGATATGTGAGCAAAAGTGACATATTTACTACTGGGCAGAAGCTTTAAGAGCCATTGTGTTTTTACCACATTCTCCACTGACTTCTGATACAGTGACTGCTCTGCCAGTGCCATGCTCATGCTTAGAATGAGGATGGCAATCACACTTGGCTGACTCTTGATGCATATATTGGTTAAGCTACTGAAATTTTGGGAGTTGTTTGTCACTGTTAACACTTCACTCATCCTGACTGATACATGCTGAGCAGCCCTGAGATTGTTCTTTTATCAAGAGATTAATGTTTATGGAAATTGGAGCAGCCTAAAGAACCCAACTACCTTTGAGGACTTATCCTCATTGGGCTTCCTATCCCCATCGAGCTGTGAAACGGCCCTCTGAGTGTCCCTTTAGAGTACAGAGATGTTAAAAGATCCGCCTCAAGGTAAAAAAGTGAGGACTTTGGCTCCTTCATTCCTGCAGGAGGTTGTCAGCTTTGAAAGTAGCTTGGCACAGAAAGGATTTGGAGTCCAACAGACCTTGTTTTATACCCTTAATGTCCCATTCATCATTTTTTCAATGCACATTTATTGATTACCTACAATGTGCCTACAACTTAGCACCTGTACATGGTGCTAAGAATACAGCCAGGAGTGAGACAGACACTAGAATTAGGGATATGCATAATAGGCAAACCAACAGAAATATTAATGTGATAACTTTATGTCAGAATGAATACTCCGAGGACAACAGAAAGCTTAACGTGTGACATTGTGCTATAGTTTGGGGCGACATTCAACAGGGTGGTGAGAGCAAAGCTAAGGGAGTGAGAAGAAGCCTGCCCTGTGAAGATCTGGAGGAAAAGAATTCCAGGCAGAGGAAACAGCAAGAGCAAGGGCCCTGGGGCAAGAACGAGGTTGACATCTAGTCTAGAAAGAAATACTGCCTGTGTAGCTGTAATATAAAAAAAAAACTCACATTTGCTGAGTGCTTTACACACACCATGCACTGGATGAATACCTAACATACACTCTCTTATTTAATTAACACCAGAACCCTATCAGACAGGTACTATTATCCCCATTTTATGAGCAGAAAAACTGAGGCACAGAAATGTTTAATGACCTATCTAAAGGTCAAAAAGCCAGCAAGTGGCAGGACTAGGATTTGAACCTAAGCAACCTCTCTCCAGAGCCCATAATCTTAACAACTGCATGAACTGCTTTGCGTGGAGAACTACCAGCTCTGTCAATCTGCACAGGCGGCTTAGATTCTCAGAGTCTCAGTTTCCACACTGGTGAAACTGAGGCAAAAGAGAGCTGCTGTGACTGTTAAAATTGGTCAAGTCACTGTTTCATAATGGGAACACAAATGAAGTTAGTTCTCATCTCTTAAACTTTTTCAATGAGCTACTGCTCATCGAATCTAAAAGAGCATATAAAGAAAATCATGTTTAAAGAGTTTCCATTCTGATCATTTCCTCTGAGGGTAGAGACATCTATTCAGACACAATTAAGTAGATTTTTTAACACATAGTGTGGTAAGATAGTAATAGCTATTATCTTATGTGTGATTAATGAAATCTGCTAATATAAACAGTGAGAGGACAGGCACTCTGATTCTCCCAATGGCTACTAATTAAGGAGGTGCTGCTCATTTTCAGGATGAAAAGAGAACTGCTCTGTCTTAGCTGTCTGTAATAATTTATCAAGAAATGAAATTTTAAGGACATGACCCAGAAAGAATGTGAGAATTAAAAAATCTCTCTTTCCCTTATATTATTAAAAATGATAGCAATAATACTATAAGGTACTAGATGCTTCTGTGTGCCAGGTACAAGTTAAGTACTTTGCAGTCATATCTTTGTTTAATCTGCTCAGCAGCCCTCTCTGGTGAATACCTACGCTGAGTTCAACTTTCAGATGAGGTAACTAGTGCTATAGCAAAAAAGGGATGAAGTATGAAAATGGTACTAAGCATGACCTAGTTAAAGAAGCAAGTTTGGGGTTTGGAGAAAGGAACATCTGTGGAATTGTCGACATTTTGTGACATCTGTATATGGGGCCCTATGGGAGTAAGTGTGGTAGGGAAACCTAAAAACACACATATTCACAGACACATGTGCAGACACACAAACACATACTATGGTCAAGAAAGAGTTGACTCACATTTAATAAAGTGCAAAATCCATAAACCTGTAACAATTTTTATTATAAGCTATGACGATATAAAAGGCAGCAACCCAGAGAACTATAACACACACCCTTGCATGTTGTGGTCTCATTTTGCACACTGACAAAGAAAAGGCATACAAACCCAGGAGTGGTTTCCCAAAGCCTGATGCACACCATTAGTTATTCACTCTTTCAATCACATGCACAGGGCTCATTGAAATAGAGAATAAGGATGAGCTTGGGGATTATATGGGAAGTGAAGGTCACAGGAATGGATGATTGATTAGGTGGGACAAGCATGGACTGAGATGAAGTTGAACAAGGCTCCAAGATTCTTCCAGTTTGATTGAGTGGAAGGCTGATCATACCATGGATGTGCTGGGGAACAGAAGTGCAACAGCAGATTAGGGGGAAGATGTTAAGCTCTGCTCTGGACAGTCCCAGCTTGAGGTTCCTGGGGGACATCCAGCAGCAGATGTGAGGAGACACATGTGGGTGTTTATGGGTCTGAGACTTAGGCAAGAGACAAGTTAGAAGCCAAGAAGTGAACTAAGGGTGAACACTGAGACATACTCATGATGAAGAAGTGAACTGAGGAAGAGGAGTGAGTAGAAAAGTCTGAAAAGAAACAGAAAGGTCAAATTCAACTGTTTCATAGGATGATGTAGTTATTAAGAATGGGAAGAGAGCTGTGGATGGGATCAGACATAATTAAAGGAGAGAAAGAAAAGGAGAAAGGCAAATGTGTAAAGGAAGAGGAGAAAGTGGCTTCAAAGGAGGATGGCACATATGAGCCCTCAGGGGCCTTGTAGTTAATTATGGTGGCCAAAGTCACATCCTGTTATCTGGACTAGAAGACTTCCTTCAGCTGCCTTTAAAGATGGCTCAGTGTTTTGCAAAGAACAAGGACCTTGGCGTAGGCAGCCCTGAATTTAAATCTAAATTCCTAGCTGAGTGATCTTGGACAAACATCTTAAATTCTCTGAGCTTCAATATTATTATTCAGTAGCCCATGAAATGAGACTAATAATGTTTTGCTCAGAGAGCCATTTTAAAGATACATCTTGGTAGTGATACATTTCAGTACAGGTATAGATTATTCATTTTATCCTTACTTCATTGCATATGTTTGTATGAGTGTGGGTGGTGTGTGTATGTGTGTGTGTGTGTGATTATGAATGACAAAAAACTAAGACGAAGGGATTTTATGGACTGCAGAGATGGGAAATTCCAGAACTGCTTTCAGACAGAGCTGGATTCATAGATTCAGATGAGACCAAGTCTTTCCCTTGTTCTGTATCCCAGCTTGGCTTCCCCTTGAGTAGGCTCCATTCTGAGGGTGATGTTGAAGTGGCCGCTTCCAGCTTTCAACAGACTTTTTTTTTTTTTTTTAAAAACACCTTATTGAAGCATGATCAACATAATAAAAAGCTATGCATAGTTCAAATATATATATATATATATATATATATATATATATATATATATATTCTATGTAGTAGGTACAAATTAAGTACTTTGTAGGCATATCCTGTTTAATCCACTCAGCAGCCCTCTCTGGTAAATACCTATGCTGTGTTCAACTTTCAGATGAGGTAACTAGTGTTATAGCGAACAAGGGATGGAGTATGAAAATGGCACTAAGCATGACCTAGTTAAAAAGCAAGTATATATATGATTTTGGGGATAAATATACACTTGGGAAATCCTCACCACCATCAAGTCAGCTGGCTTCTCATCGTCTTAGCAAGAACCACCTGATAGCACATAACCTCTCTCTCAAGGGCTCAAAAAACAAAGTTTCGGTGCTGAGTTCCTATTGACTCCAATTGGTCAGACTTGAGCCACATGCTCATTCAGAACCAGTCACTGGCCAGCAACACTCTGATTGGCTGGGCCTGACTGGCTCACATGACATCCCTGGAACCCAGCCTCCCAAGGACTGAGAATGTACAAGGTCTGGGTCCTCAGAGGGAAATCAGCATTTTGTTAACAGAAAACTGGACATTGGACCTGTACATTTTACAAAGAATAACTTGCAAGTGTGTGTGTGTATGTACAAATTTTCCTAGCATATTACTTCACAGATATGTTTGGGTTCATTTCTACTCCAATCATTCTCATGGTTATTATGAATACAAGAAAGTTACATCAATTACTTAGTCCATGCAGTTCTCTCTGGGGCAGGCGCTGCAAAGTGGCATCACTCAGAACCCTTAGCTCGACTCTCTCCCTGGGAACTTAAGAATGCCTTCTGCCTCTGCTGACTCAGCGGGTTGACAGAGACCTCTGACACCCGCCTGGCCTTTCCCGGAACCTTAAGAAGGAAGAGGAGAGAGCCTCAGAGGGCAGGTTTAAAATTAGAAGGGAGTGCAACACTGCCTGTGATTCTTGAACGTCAGCCATTTGGGGGGAATGGGAGATAAGGTGGTCAAGAGACAGGAAGCATTTATTTAAGATTTCTATCACACTGAGAAGCTGGAGAGGGAGTTTAGTTCAGGGGAAGAACAGGATGTTGCCAGGATCTGGGGCAGGCCCAAAGGCAGGGGGGCATGGCTGGAACAGATATTGAAAGAGGGAGCTAGTAGGCCAGGGTTTAAGGACAGAAGGTTTGGAGAAGTCCCAAGCAGGAAGTCGGCCAGGGAAGAGGTCCCTAGGGAGTTCAGGTCTCTTCAGTCGCAGAAGGGAAATGGATCTTCTCTTGGAACACCTTGATCTCTTCAGTGAGGCTGATGTGTTTCTGGGTGGTCCTCTCAGAACGGGACTTCATTTAACTCTTGTGTGAACTCTTGGTTTGCTGTTTGTCCTGGTGTCTTTCTGCTGGTCTCCCAGCTTGGAGGCCACCACACTGACATTCTCTGCAGGGCACCACCCTGAAGTTCTGCCTTACACTGAAGCTACAGAAAGTTAAAGGCCAGACTGCAGAACCTGCGGTCAATTTCCATCTCATATGCATGTGGGGGCAGAGTGCTGAGTACAAACATGTCCCTTTTTCCCCTTAGGGGAAACACATAGTTTCTCCATTCTTCAAAAAAGACCCCTTAGCAAAACACAGGTCTAGTGAAGAAAGTCTATGAAAAGGTCACTTGCAAAATAAAAAAATACAAGCGACCAACATACACCAAAGAAAAAAACCGTAATCATAATTCAAATAACTCACAACTGCATTGCTGTGGCAAGCCAGGTATTGCCATGAACCTTGGAC
Source organism: Cheracebus regulus (assembly GCA_963574635.1). NCBI lineage: Eukaryota > Metazoa > Chordata > Mammalia > Primates > Pitheciidae > Cheracebus > Cheracebus regulus. Next base: position 36,607 of record CAUYQU010057041.1, read on the forward strand.
ATACATTAATTCATGTTAATTCCTTTGACAACCCCAAGAAGTATTTTCTTCATTTCATAGAACAATCCAAGAAACCAAGACTTACGTTAAGTCCCTTGTCTAAGATCACAGCTCCCAAGTGTCAAACTTAGAAGGAAAGGGGATTGTATTAATGGCCTAATGGATAAAAGCCAGAGTTTGCAGTTGACAAAACTGGCTTTGGGAAAGTGACTTCACCTCTCTGAGCCTTAGTTTACCCAGTGTAGAAAGTGAGTATGATACAAAGGGAGTGTGATATAATATCCAGAATCTACAAAGAACTTAAACAGATTTACAAGAAAAAACAAACAACCCCATTAAAAGTGGGCAAAGGATATGAACAAACACTTATCAAAGAAGACATTTATGTGGTCAACAAACTTATGAAAAGAAGCTCATCATCAGCGGTCACTGGAAAAATGCAAATCAAAACCACTGTGAGATACCATCTCACACCACTTAGAATGGCAAACATTAAAAGTCAGGAAACAACAGATGCTGGAGAGAATGTGGAGAAATAGGAAGACTTTTATATTGTTGGTGGGAGTGTAAATGAGTTCAACCATTATGAAAGACAGTGTGGCAATTCCTCAAGGATCTAGAACCAGAAATACCATTTGGCCCTGCAATCCCATTACTGGGTATAGACCCAAAGGATTATGAATCATTCTACTATAAAGACACATGCACGTGTATGTTTCTTGCAGCACTGTTCACAATAGCAAAGACTTGGAACCAATGCAAATGCCCATTGATGATAGACTGGATAAAGAAAATATGGCACGCATACCCAATGGAATACTATGCAGCCACAAAAAAGGATGAGTTCATGTCCTTTGCAGGGACATGGATGGAGCTGGAAACCATCATTCTCAGTGAACTAACACAAGAACAGAAAACCAAACACCACATGTTCTCACTCATAAGTGGGAGTTGAACAGTGAGAACACATGGACACAGGGAGGGGAGCATCACACACTGGGGCCTGTTAGCGGGTGGGAACTAGGGGAGAGATTGCATTATGAGAAATACCTAATGTAGATGATGGGGTGATAGATGCAGCAAACCACCATGGCACATATATACTTATGTAACAAACCTGAAAGTTTTGCACATGCATCTCAGAACTTAAAGTATAATAATAATAAATAATAATAATTTTAAGAAAAAGGAAGTGAGTATGAAATAGGACCCATATCACAGAATTGCAGAAAAGTTTTAACAAGGTAGCATATGGTTAGCACAGTACATTTGTATTTAGAAATAGTGCAATAGACAGTCGACTTTTGTTATTCTGGATTTAGAGGTTCTACTATAGCAGCCCTCCCTGTCTACATCTGACAGGGGTTATAGAGAGTCCACTCCTGACAACAGAGGCCAGAAGTCTCAAAGAGCAGGACTGAGATGTATTCCACCCTCACCCTCCTCTCCTGTGTCTTCTGCAGACACAGCTCATAAGGCTCTAGAGGGCACTTCCCACTCACCCACTATCCAACCCTCTGGGGAAGCATCTGTACCGCAGGGGATGATCAACAACAGAGCATTTGCTCAGCTCCACACCCACAGTCCAGCTGGAGAGACACCCTTGGATTCAAGTCTGAAGGTTTCCAGAAAAAATGGCTGAGGCTCAAGGTCATCGGTCAGTCAGTAACTGACCACCTTGCCTCTGGGGACAGTCTGGAGCTCTCAAATGGAACATTTGCCTTTCTTATTCCCAGGGAGAGTGTCTGCTCCCATTTGCTCTTTAAAGAAGCAGTCACGCATTATTATTACTACTACTATTACTTTTGCTACCATTGATTGAATGCACCCATGTTCAGAGCCCTATGCTAAATGCTTTCCATGCATTTCCTCATTTAATCCTCACTGTAACTCAAAGTGCTGGGATGTATTTTCGTCCCTATTTTACAGCTTGCTCAGTTTGTTCTCATTTGCCTCTAAGTTTCCTCTGCTGAAATGATCCTCTACCATCCCTTTTTCAACTGACCGATATTTTCAAGTAGGTAAGTCAGCTCCTCCAGGAAGCCTTCCCTGAGCATGGGCTAGGCTGGGTGCCCTGTCATGGTGCCCTGATCCTCCTCCATCTTCACACACATTGCATGCCTGTATTTACCCAACAATATTTGCTTACTGCTGGTCTCCATGAAATTATAAGATCTAAGAAAGGACTGTACTTGTCTTGTATTCTGTATGGCTAGTATAATCACACATAGTGGGTTCTTCATTGAAATATCTGTGGATGGGCCAGCCTGATGAGACTACATTCAGATGAGTAGATGCAGTTCTAAGATACCCTTGTTTATTAAGGGAAAGAGGTGCACGTCACTTCTGGAGGCCTCTACTGGAGAAACTCATAGTTTTGCACAAGGAGACATGTACAAGTATGTCCATTATGGAATAATTTATGATAGAAGAAATTGGAATCAATGAAATGTCCATCAACAGGGGACTGGATACGTGCAGTGTGATGCATGCACATGTTTTAAGACTACAATCGAAGAAGACACACCAGAATTATATGTGTCAACAGGGAGATTTCTGAGATTATGGAGAGAAAAGTCTGTTTGCGAAGTGATTCATATCCCATCTATGAAATTTAAAGCACCCAAGAGAACCTCTATATTTTTAAGGGTCCATGTATAAGTATGTAAAATTATATTAAAATGAGAGTATATACTGTGCATTCATAATAGTATATTGTGTTTGTGTGGATAGCCTGGATGAGAGCATAGAATTGGAACCAGGAGTGTGCATAGAAGGGAGTTTAACTTTACTGTGATGCTCCAATTATATTTAAAAATGGCGCATTCATGTATTCATTGAGTAATTTTGAAAGGTGTAAATATAAAAGAGAGACAGTTATAAAATATGTCAACATATCCATAATGGTTTATTCTGGATGGTAGGAATACAGGTGGGTCTTATTTTCTTCTTATTTTATTTTATTATTATTTTTTGAGACAGAGTCTTGTTCTGTCACCCAGGCTGGAGTACAGTGGCATGATCTTTGCTCACTGCATTCTCCGCCTCCTGGGTTCAAGCAATTCTCCAGCCTCCGCCTCCCTAGTAGCTGGGACTACAGGTGCACATCACCATGCCTGGCTAATTTTTTGTATTTTTAGTACTGACAGGGTTTCACCCTGTTAGACAGGATGGTCTCAATCTCCTGATCTCATGATCTACCTGCCTTGGCCTCTCAAAGTGCTGGAATTACAGGCGTGAGCCACCACGCCTGGCTTTTTTCTGAATGTTTTAATCTCAGAGAGGATAGGAGGGACATAGTGAGGGAGGAAGTGGGGAAGGGAAGGGAAAAGAAGGGAAGGGGAAGGGAGGGGAGGAAGAGGAGGGGAAGGGAGAAGAGGGAAGGGGAGGGAATATGTATAACAGAGGATTTGGGAAGTAAGGAAGTGGGAAACTGAGGAAGATTAGCAATAGTTGTAGAAACAGGTTTTTGGTTTAGGAAAGATTCAAACCCCACCTTCACATATTTTCTGGGGGAGAAAATAGAACAAATTAACGACTCTTAAGATACAGAGTTTCAACACAATATAATAGGAAGAAATTCTCATTAAAAACTTCCAGAAAATTTTAATTATCTAAACATATAGTAACGTATATGTTATCTAAACATATAGTAATTTTTTTAAAATATCATTTAATGCTACAAATAAATTTGGAGTCTTCTTCTCTCCCTGCTCCCCCAGAAGTATCTATTGTCAATTTGTTAATCACCTTTGTAGAACTTTTCAAATACCTTTGCACCCACATCTTTACCATAGAAAATATAGAGCTTAGCTTTTTTGTTGCTCTAAGCATAAATAGTCTTACTGTACTATACTGAATTTTCAGCAGCTTGCTCTTTTTATTTCTCATTGTTTTTCTGAGGTTTCTCCATAGGGATACGTATAGACTTAATATGTTCTTCTTTATGACTATATAATGTTCCTTTTAAGGAATGTTTTACATTTTATGCAGTTATTCCTCTATTGGGAGACATATGGTTTGGTTCAGATTTTTTGCTCATACAGTGTAGCTGTGAAACCCTCTTTACACTCCTCCTGCCCCATCTCCATAGGGATGTACTTGCTGGATAGCAGGAAGAGCATGTTTTCCATTTTAAGAGATTCTGTCAATTTGCCCAAAGGAGTACTAGGTTAATGATAAGATATCTGGGACTAGACTAAGCCACCTTGCGAGAATAAGTTCCTCATCTCTTCGAGGGTCCAAGCATTGGCTGGACAGCTCTTGGCATGACTATTGTGAAGAGTTTGCTGGCCCTAAATCGCCATTAAGGTCTCAGCCAACAGAATTATGCTAGGATCTTGCATCTCCCTGCAGCGAGACCTCCACTTGATACAACTCACGCCAAGATCCCCAGCTGCAGTGACGAAGAAAAGTCATCTTTTCTGCAAATTTGGAAGAGTTATCAGGGACATGTTTGTCAAACCACATGTTTCTTGTTCCTGTTGTTATATTTCATTCTAGTTGAGGACATCACAGCTAAATCCCTCGTGTTTTGTTGGAGATTGGAATGAATAGGCTTGGATCCATATTCTAAATCTGTACCAAGTAGTTCTATGATCTTGGCCGTGTTCTTTGATTTCCCCAGATGCATCAGGGTTTTTGTTCATAGAATGAGAAAGTCCATACCCCTATCTCATGCTTGTTTTGATGATTCTACTGGTTGGTGGATGAAAGGTGCCTAACATGTAAGCCCATCCTTTAACTGTTGTTATTAATGGCTGCTGAGTTTATTACTCTGAGCGGTTGGGGAGGGTGCAGGGTGCTTATTACCACACAAACTGGCTGTCTTAGAGATGGAGAGGTCGGGAGTAGTCTTTGCCCTTGGACAGGAAGGAGATTCAAGGCTTAACCAATCCATGGCACCCATTGCAGTAGCCAGCAAAACCCTTTGTTCAGCATTTTATCTTTTTCAAAGCATATCCATTATCTCATCTGGTCATCAAAGGCCCCTGCAAGGAAGTCCAGCAGAGGATAGGCCCAAGGAGAGATGATTCAGGAATCTGAAAGTCAAGGCCAGAAGCTTCTCTGACAGGCAGCTCACTGGATTGAGTTTCTCCGCTGATCTTGGCCTGGGAGGAGGGTTAGGCTGTCCAGGCCAGGTCTGAAACACACACAGAGCGTCTTCCTTTTCCCTGACCGTGGACTGCACTCTTAAGCCTAGCCAGATGGGCTGCAGATGTGAGCTCTGGGCTGCAAGGGAGGCCAGGAGAATGGACAAGACTCATACCCTTGCATGGGATTCTAAGTCCCAATTCAGGTCCCACAGTACCATAGGAGCATCATGCTGGGATCTTGTGGCTCTCTCTGAGTTCAAATTCACAGAATTTTGGACACAGGAAGGTGGTGCTGGAGATGCTGTCATGCTTCTGCGATGCTGGTAGCTGTGTCAGAGAGCATCTCAGGCAACAGCCGTCTCATCGTGCAGCCTTCAGGTCAGCTTGGAAAGAAGCCACAGCCTCATGTCATCCCTGCAGCCCCAGCAAGCCCTGGAAAGCTATGAGCTTGCTGAATGCCTTCTTCTTCCAGTGGATTTCAGGTCATCCCTTGCCTCCTCCTTATTCAGCCTATTCCAAAGTTCAGGATCCCTTCTTTCAATGCTATAGCTTCAGTGTAGCCAGTGTTGACATTTATCTCAAGGGGCCAATTGCCACTGTCAACTGATTCAGAGCAGAACTGTTTGGAGTTCTGCTTTGGAAATCATAATTCCCCGTCTCCAAGAGAGGCCACAGGAACTTTGCTTCTGGACATGGTTGAGGAAAGGTTCCTGGCTCAGCCAGACCTGGGTTTGGCCATCCATGGTTGTGTGATTTTGGAAAAATCACCTCACCTGTGTGATCTCAGGATTCTCCTTAGTGGAAAGTGGGGAATCATCCCTACCTGGAAGAGCCATTGGGAGGATTAAAGAAAACTTGTGCAAATGCCTGCTATAGTGCCTGGTATGGAGTCCACACTTCTTCAGGGGCTGCAACTGTGGCTCTGGTTATTATTTTCATTGTTGGCAGGGTACTGCAGAGTAGCTCCTTCTCTTCATTCCTCAGCCACCCTCATAGTCAGATAAACCTGCATTCTATTCTCAGCATTCCCTTAACTAGTTGTGTGGCCTCAAAAGAGCTACTTAGCTTCTCTGAACCTGCCTCAGTTTCCTCATATGTAAAGAGATTAAACTTTAGAAAGTTTAATCCACTTCTCCAAAGTCACGTACACACTAAGGAATTTCAGCTTAAACCTGTGTTAAGTTCAAGGTGCTGAATTGCTTAATTATGACACATGAATATTTTGATCATATTTATTAATATTTTCCTTCATTATTTTTCTTAAACCTAACCTGAAAGGAGGATTACCTGAAATGATTTCTTCTTCCAATTCAAAAGTTCTGTCTCAAAGTCCAGGTCTAGCCCAGCAGGCCATCACTTTTCTCTGCAAAATAGGTAGATAAATAAATAAATGAATAAATGCAAACAGAAAAACATACAGCCTGCTGAAATAACCATGGAAGAGTGGGTTGGGGATTCTCTGGAAATATTCACAAAAAGAGGATTTGAAGAAGGCAACTGGGATTTGCCCAACTCCAGAAAGGACCTTGATAAAATCTGCACATCAAAGGAAGCCCAAGGCTTCAAAGGCAGGCTCTAGGTTCTGCCCTTTCTGCCTCCGGCTATGGCTAACTGGTTCATCTGGTGCCAAAGCCAGAGGTTGCAGAGTGGGGAACTAGGGATTTTGTGGCAGGCACCTGACAGCGATCAAGAGTGTGTCTCCAGAGGCTAGCACAGCTGGCTGGGCTTTTCCAACCTGTCATTCCCCAGCTCTGGGATCTTCACCTGGGCTCCTAACATCCAATAGCTCTGTGGATGGAATTCAGGGCACTCGTGAACCTGGACAGAAAGAAAATACATCACACCTTTGCTGACTCGGCTCAAACTGAAATTAAGTATTTCTTTTCGTTCATTCTGAATATAGGCAACAGATATGTAGCAGGATTGGGAGTCTCTGTGACTTTGTCACCAATAAAAATGATGTTAGCATATCATGTTACATGTGCCACAGACAGCTCGGATGTCCTTTATCCTCATGACACCTCTGCCATCATGATTGTTACCAGATTTGCTGCTGGGACTTGATATTTCACAAGTTGACAAAGAAGAACAAATCTCACTGTATTACAATTGTTTTCCTATTTGATAACTGTACTGCAATGTAGTTGATTTCTTTGGTAATCTTATTTATGTATCTTATTTTACAGATTTTAAAACACTTTTTCTGAGGATGGGTCCCGAGGCTTCAATAGACTGCCAAGAGTCTATGGGATGTATACACACACGCAATATCAGAACTCCTGTAGAACAGCAGATAAACTCTTTCAGCTTTGGTTTTCTTATCAGTGAAATGGTTCTAAGTATCCTTTCAGTGCATTTGTGAATACTACCTGTACCCATGTGTGTGAAAGCACCCAGCACACAGGAAATACTCAATAAATACTAGCCTCCCTCTTTATTCTTGATGGTCACCTGTGTACAACTTTGGGACAAGAAGTGGTGTATTTACCACCTGCCTTCCTTGGCCTCCCATGAAGGGCTGGTTGCTACACACTGGCCCACATTTATTCCTCGATTAAAACACCCCTCCCACACTGCCACAACACACGTCCAGTGAGAGGAAGCTTGACAAGATCACAAATATTTGAACAATCCTTGGGGTAACACAGGGCAATGACCCCAAAGTACGTGCTGCATCGGCTGAAAGTTTATCCTAGAATGACAAACGTGGCAACTCACAAAGTGAAGGGGAAAGGGCCAGATAAGATAAAAAGCACCTACAGAGCCTAAGGCACACCTCATGCAAGAAGAAAGAAATTTGGCACTGAGAGGCATCAGAAGAATAAGACCACCAAGTCAAATAATCTGTTTTCTAGAAACTTCCCAGCATCAGGGGTATAGTATAGACGGTTCATGTAAACGCAACTTTGTAGCCGTGTGACCCTGGGTAAGATGTTAACTTTCCTGTGTGGTTAGGAAAAATCAGAGATCCTTGTAAAGCACTGATATGCTCTTTGAACAGAATAAGCCTTCAGCAAATGATGCTATTATTGTTCTTATTACTAACCTTATTATGTTTAAATAGAAAGTTGCTAATATCCCAGACTCAGTAGTCAGAGTGTCTGCTTCACCAATTAAAACTATATACCCTGGCCGGGCACAGTGGCTCACGTCTGTAATCCCAGCACTTTGGGAGCCCACGGTGGGCGGATCACGAGGTCAGGAGAACAAGACCATCCTGGCCAATAGGGTGAAACCCCGTCTCCACTAAAAACACAAAAAGTTAACTGGGTGTGGTTGTGCACGCCTGTAGTCTCAGCTACACGGGAGGCTGAGGCAGGAGAATTGCTTGAACCAGGGAGGGGGAGGTTGCATGAGCCAAGATTGTGCCACTGCACTCCAGGCTGGGTGACAGAGTGAGACTCCATCTCATAAAAAAAAAAAAAAAAAAAAAAAAAAAAAAAAAAAAAAAAAAAAAAAAAAAAAACCCGTGCACCCCAAATATTTTTTGTGGGGGGGGGTTGTATTTTTTATTTTATAGAAATTTGTTTT